>VZZY01019351.1:212916-258843 GCA_013400335.1 Eurystomus gularis
GGGAGCCCCCGGGGCGCCGGGGCAGAGCCCTGCTCCGGGGGCCGCGGGATGCCCCTGTGAATTCTCACGGAAACCGGTGCTCAAGAACGCCAGGCTAGGCAAACTTCGGGCACCGCGGCATGCGTTCTGCTGGGATCTTGCGTTTCTCGTTGAAAGCGAGGAGCCAAACGGAGAAAGTGCCACCAACAGTGGCAGGCCGTGATCAGAGATCTTCATCCGATCCAGTAAATTAAGCAGCCATTTCACAGGGAAAATTGTTGGGGCTATTTGCTCATAAGACTGAAATTACTTGCTGCAAAACCATCTTACATTAAATATCTGCAAATGGAGAGACGGACCCTGAAAGCACTCAGGAATACTATAAATACGATCTAGAAGAAGATTTTTTTTTTTTTTAAATAATTAAATAATAAAGAGTGGCCTTTATGGAAAAAAAACCAAGTTATATTTGTTTCCATATGGCCAGGATGAATGCCATACTGCTTATTCCTTTCAGATAACGTATATATTTACTCAGCTGTTGCATTATTGGGATCATTTGCTGTTTTCACCACTGCACTCTCTAACCTTGCACACTCACAACAGCCCTTCTCCTGCTCTAGCTGTCCTTGCCACGCCATGGCTTTACCTACCACAGCCTGTATCTGCATGTGTTATACCCCTCTGGAAATTTGCATCTGATGGCTTCCTGCAGGAAGCTGGTCCTCTGCCAAGGAATTTTCCTGGGTATCCTTGACTATTCTTGCTCCTGTATGACTAAGGGTCCAGTTATTGCCTTCCACTTGTGACTTATGGTCACAAGCGAAGGGTATAGCAGAAAAATAACCGCTAGCTGGTACTGCGCAATGCCAGTGGCTAGGTCTTATGGACCCCAGGCCTGAGCAGTTATGGCAGTACATGATTTTCTGCTTGCTTCATTTGTTGTTCTGGTTTGGTTTTCTCATTTCTTAGGCTAAGGATAAAAAGGAAAGATTTTTCTGAACGATGGAGTAGATCAATTTGCACATTACATTAAAGCATCCCTTTACTTACCTTTCCACAAATGACCTCTGTTTGGGATTGCTTTCTGCACCAGGCTTCCCCTGTCCTTCCCGCCAGTTTGTTTTTGTGTTGGCTCATTTTTTGTTTTGTTTTGTTTGTAAGTCCATATTGAGCAGCTTCTCTTACTTAAAATCTCATATACTTTCATCAGTACACAGCTGGTAAAGTTCCAACTTCATTTCTATTGGACTTGTATTTTAAGCTGATGATGTGGCTTTTTTATGTTCCATCCATCCCATCCTGCTCAAACTGAAATAACTTCATCTCATAAACTTGAGAGGGAGAGGGGCTGGCCCTAGATTTGAAATCAAGGTTCCTATTTGTATATGGTGCATCCAGAAAAGAATAAGGAGATGGAGTATATTACAGAAATACAAAACAACCCAGCCAATACTCCTACTAATTAAGATGGATTTTTATTCTTGAAAAAACTGGAGGTTAGAAAATATGCTTTAATATGGATAACAGCTGTACTGCAGAGCAATGATATAAACAAGAAGAATCAGAAACTGCAGCCTTGGAAAAGTTTATTTCTATACAGAAACCAAGTTCTATGTGCACACGTTATTGTCTTATCACATGGGGCCAAGACCCAAAAGCGCCAGGGGCTCTAGGGCTTGGTGGAGCTATTTTACAACCTTCTTTAAAGTCTCAAACAAAACCAAGCTGCAAACAAGTGTCAAACAATGGAGTCAGATCTGCAGTTGGTAAAAACTGTGCTGGAATAAATCCGGATCCCTACTGAATTCAGTGAGAGTTTTGCCATTGACTTCAACAGAGCCAAGAGTTTCTGCAATAGATTTACGATGCCAATTTAGACCATGTGCCACAAGGCGCAGCAAAGGGTCCATTATCCTTCTGGAGAAAACATGGATTCATGTTTGACCTTGAGGAGGTGGTCCAAAGTGTGCCAACCACCACAGAGCCTGAATGAGTGAAATTCAAGAAGAGTTCTTACATTCCTGCTCTTATACCACTATAGCAGAAAAATTCAGGGGAATACCCTCCTCAGAACTAGTTCTTCCCCATTTCCTAAACTATTTGCCCAGGATTCTTGACACAGGCAACTGAAGTGGCTGCCTGTGTTTCCACAGCAGGGCCTTGCCATGGCTGTCTCCAGCAGCATGCTTCAAATTTTTTTAGAATGTACTAGAAACATGCAATGTGAAATGTATGTACTGCTGCATTACTTATAGTCCACAAACCTCTAAATTAATTGGTGTGAATGAAGTCTTATCACGTTTATTTTACTGGAAGGAAGAGGAAGACTAGATACTGCAACTGTGCTCTGATAGTTTGATCTGAGGGTATGACTGTGCTGCTGCCAAACACAACTACAATCACACAGATGTTTGCCTTTGCTGGAGACAGGCGTACAGAGAGGAGAAAAAGATGCTCTGTGTCCTGAAAATACCCAGTCTGAAGGAAAGGTGTTCAAGCAGCTTACGCTGAAATAACCAAAGTAGCTTTAAACAGGGTTAGCTGAGCTGCAAACAGTGCTGTAACTGAACCAATATGGAGTTCAGCACAGACTGCCTGGATATTTACTTGGATTTACAGATCTTCTTGTCCGCACCAAGTTTGTGCTATCAGTTCCCGTTCTAGCTAGGGTACATCTGTACAAACTGCAGCCGGACCTTCCCTGTGGAGATGTTCTCTCACCATTTAATTTTGCTTAGCAAAATGAAAAGATCCTAAGCTTAAATCACCAGCTACAGCTATGAAAGTGTTCAAAACGCAGAGAAGTGCACATTGCAATGAGAAATCTGGTATCTGAGATTTCTAAGATCCCTTGCTGTTTTCAAGGGAAAATCAGTCTTTCCCTTGTGTTAGCAGGGCTGTGAGGGGAGGTGCTGGACTGCAGCATTGTGCCTCTCCAAAGGGCACATCATCACCTGAGCAGGTAACTTAGAGTCTGTTTACAGCCTTCATGGTCCAAAGCAGTCCAAGATATTATGCAAGAGGTTCCCCAGAAAGGACAGTTCTCATTTCTGACCTCCTTAAGGGCAATATGACACCTTTCTGCAAAAGGACCATATGTTGCCTGCATTATGTTTCCTACGCAGATCATTCCCTTCACTTTCACTGTTAACCAGTATGTGTACTTTGTGGCTATGCAACATTATAAAAATTAGCAAAAAAGAAAAAAATTGAAGTAGCATGGCAGTTCATTTCCTCCACGCTTGACATTTCCAGGCTCTGTGTTGTTTGAAGCCTTTTGCCATTACATGGCACTATTATATACTACCTAGAAAAAAACATGTATTTAATGCTGATGTTGAAGCAGTGTATGCTGAAGAGCAGTAACTAAAACTGGAACAGTCCTGCCTTTTCCTCCCTTTACCTGAGCACAGTAACAAAACAACCTATCACACAAAAACCAGATCAATGTAACAATTAATAAATTATCAAATTACCAAGCTCTTTTTAATAATTTCACTTCCACTTCTTTTTTAAGAAAGGAAGTGCAAAAGAAGTACTCTAAGAAAAATAAAGTGACAAGAAACTAAATTGAAGCAGCAATACCGAGGCTAGTCGCTTTGATTCCTGGAGTGAGAAATTAGAGAGTATTACAAAAAATATGTACATCTTTAGTCAGTAGCTAATAAAATCCTGCCTACAACAGGAGAGCTACAGATTGACTGTATAAAAGGGGGGCATCTCCTCTGCCTGCTTATCGTGAGATTTCTGAGAACCAGCTCCTTGGCCCTTACCAGCCACGTTCAGGCTGCCCAGGCAGGTGGGTCCTCAGAAGATCTGAGTGATTCTGCCAAGAGAGGAACAGCACAGGATATGCCTCAGGACTTCGGTGTCCTAAGGAACTTTATTGACAAAAACTGAAGCAGTTACACAGTAGTTCTGAAGTCTTTCACTGTTGGACTACAGGACTTAACTCTCACTTTAGCTATTTAAGGCTCCAGCGTACAGTCTTCCAAGACAGAGCAGAGCAGCAGACATTCTTCCCAACCATGCTCTGTGTGTCAGCACTACCCATGTAGGATACCTGCAGCCTGGGGTAGTAAAACTGTCAGGCTGCCTGCAAATTGCACGGGCGAAGAGATTCATCTGCCACATGCTGTCCACGTAAGGACCCATCTTGGACACTTTCTACGCTCATTGACAGCACAGGTTCAAATTCCTTCTGCACCGGCCCAAAGCTCCTACCTGACCACAGGCTTGCAGCCAAACTGTACACACATGCGAGTTTGCACTCAGGGAAGGAAGTAACAAAACTAGGGGAATGGATCCAAATTTCCTTCACCTTTTTCTGTATTTGGTCCAGCCACTTTGTCCTGACTTTGTGGCCCACAGTAAATGTTCTGTTTTAATTCCTCTTTACATTTTCTCTGTCAGCTAACCCATAAAATTTCATTGCTACCACTTCTTTCACTAACCATCTGTATTTAACTGCTCATATAATTGTCTTTTGATAAATAGTACAATCCCTCCCCTACGTTTTCACCTTGATTCTTTCTGTGCAGATTTATTGCCTTGCTATTAATATTCCAGCCATGTGATTTACCCCAGCATGTTCCCAGAATACTTGCCTTCCCTATATAAATATTTGAATGATCTTAATTTTGACTAATTAGTACTGGGACATTCAATTTCCCTCTTGAAGAACTCTCATTTGTTGCTAACCAGTTCCTTTCCAGTTTATGAGATATCTGTGTTGAGGGGAGAAAAGGAAGTCACTGAACGAACCAAACACTTTTTCAATACTGTTCTACCCTTCTTCATACTGTTCATGTCAACCTGGTGCCAAAATAACTCTTCTAGGTCTGAAATCTAAGAAACATCAAACGCACAGGCAGTGACAATAAAGCATTCCTGTCCTGGCTGTCAACATGCTTCAGTCCTTACAGACAGACAGACCTTATTTAACACCTTATTATGCCACAAATTTGGGCAAGTCACCAATCTGACAAAAGTTAGATGGCCCTAAGATCTGCCACCCTCTGGGGCACCACTTTCACTGTCAGCTTTACCTATAAAGGAAGCTTAGGACAACTAGGCCCATACAAAAGGGTATGGGGATTTATCCCAGTGCAAATGTAGTTATACATCATTTTCCCTGAAAAACAAAGCAAAAGTATTCTTTACAACTACTAGAAAATGCCTCTGGAATATTTATTTATAAATCTAATTGAGTACAGACAAAAAGCAGAATTTTCCTCAAAACAGAAGAATTAAGAAACATGAGAAGTTTTAAACACTAGACCTTATCAAGATCTTCAGATTCAATTCTCTCTTCAAATAAAACAAATTTTACTTTCCAGTTTTCTGTTTCACAGCTGCAACTCTGATAATAGGAGATCTTAGCAATTTATACCTTCACTAAAAACAAATACCCATTAAATATAAACAGGGAGATTTTCCAGCCTCAGAATCATTATTTGTATATTTGTATTGAAGTTATGCCCAGAAGGCCCAGTGGAGACTGAACTCTATTGAGTTAGGAAGACAGTGAAGAAAGTGACCTGCCTAAGAACAAAGTTCAACAAAGCAGTTCAGTGAAACAAGTAGAAAAATAACCATTGCCATCCCCAAATCCTGACAGGTTGTATAATCTTTCAAAAAGCCATCCCTGCAATCCTTATCTGTTACTTGGAGACAAACTTTTCAAACAGTATTTATTCTTTACATTCACAAACAATTTATCTGAATAAGTATTTCCTTCAACAGCAGAAGTCTCAAGCTCTTTCCCTTCTCCCTCCTCACCGCCCACACCACCACCTCGAGAGAGATGCCGTGCATTTGCAACTTAGCCTTGTTTTTTCCTTAATCATGCTTTCTGGGAGCCATAAAGCTGAAAGGGAGAAAACCATAAATAATTGCATCTTCAGAGAAGAGTTTAAGCTTTAAGCAGTGGCAGAAATACTGAGTTCATTTGCTAGCACCATACTTGATCAGAGGAGTCCTTACAAATTAGGTTAAGGAAAATTTACTACTATCCAGGATCCTATATTTTAAGACCTTTTTCATCAGCCACAGAAATGATATAAATTCTGTTGTTGTCATTTAAGTATATAAGTAACACAGAAGGAAAAACACAGCAGATTACTGGGATCCTGTCCAATAAAGAATATCTGCAGCCTCAAGTCAAACAAGCTCAGAAGGTTCATGGAATTTGACTCAGTGAGAACTGCCAACTCAGGGGGAAGGTCACAGTCACAGTGCCTAAATGATAAAGGGAAACTTCTCATGCAGTCAGGAGATGCAAAACTTTAGGGAACGTGGATTTTCTACCTCACAAAAGGAGATTTTTGTTGAACTTGTGAATTGTGCTTTTCCTTTAGCTCCAGTCTCCAAACCTGCCAAATTAAGCAACATTGCCCATGGAAGCTCTACCTAATCTTTCACTCATTCAGATGTAGGAGTGAGGGCAGGGATTCTTTAGGAATATTTGGAATGCAAGCCTCTTGCATCATTTGTCACCAAGAAAAACTCAAGACAAGGACTAGGACTAGAATAATTCCTATTCACCTTTGTAGTGCAGATATTGAATCCCATCCCTGCCTTCTTTTTAACCCCGGAACAAAACTTGGTGCAGTGTGAGCTGGCACTTCTAGAGTGCACCATAAATTGTGTCACACTAGCATGGAAGGAAAATAGCATGGAAAATCTCTAGTAAGCCCAGGGCTATTACTGAAACACATGCCATAAAACAACTGAACGTTTCTGGCTGTTCTTCAGCTTATTCTACAAATGACGTGTTAGGGTCTAGTCCATCATATGAACCCTGACTTGGGTAGGAACACTGCATGTTTGCCTTATAAGCTAATAAAACCTGGGTTATACAAAAAGTTGTTGCAGCTTCAGGAAGTCCAATTTAGTGGAAATAATAAAGCAAGTTCACAGAAAAGGAAATCTAAAGAAACACATTCAGAAAGCATAATAAGAAATGATTTTCACCTGAAAATTCAAAGCTGCAGAAAGCTGGCCTGGTGCAGCAAATGCAAATTACGCATTAGGAATTTCAGTGCCCCAGGGGAACAAAGGGAAAATCTGGACGTTTCTAATGACCTTCTTCGTTTCACAAACATAATGAAATCACTTTCAAACAGGTATCTAATGTTTTGCAAATTTATAGCTGTTTTTTGCTCCACTTTCAACCAATGGCTGATAAGTAAACTGCAGCGCTCAGTCCATGACCTGAAAGCTTGTTAGCAGCCTCCCTTGTTCTTTGGTTCTTTGTATTGATTTCAGAGTATCACAGGGAGTATCTTATGATTGTTCCTGTCCTTTATAGACACATAAATCAAGAGCAAATCCAGTGAACTCAGAGCTGTGACCCTCATGTGAGATGGATGTTAATACAATCAGAACCACCTACTGGCAACGCATTTTTGAATTATTTCATCCTGCTGTGCTTATAGTGTCCCAGCCTCTAACATGTAGTTTTTGACGATTATTTAAAGTGCATTTCATAGTCAGGCAACAAAGAAACCCTAAACACAGAAACAGGTGAAAAACTTGAAGTATGTCTACTAAACATGATACCCTACAATTTATTTCCTCAGCCGTCATGTGGTAATTTGAGGGTTTGGGGGCTGCTTGAGTTTCAAAATAGTTAACCAACTGCAGTGTGGTATTTTATCGATCTGTTTGCATGCTCACAGTAATGATGTGATACTACATAAGGGACACTGTACCCGTGATCAAAGTGCATATGCTTTGCATTCCTTGACAACTTATTTCCACCTATAATAACTTCTGGGTTCTGTCTTCTTTAGGCAGCATTATACGTGAATTGCTGAACTTCAAAAGCAGTCTGTGTATCTTTTCTATGTCAAAGATGAATTCTTTAAAAACAGGAACAACTTTTTAATTTCTGGTCTGTCTGTATTCACAAGTGTAAAGCCTGTTCATTTCTCCAAAAGCCTTCTGAGAACAGCACTGCAGACCTGCAGGACTCCCTGCAGCTCTCTCCAGCTAGAAGGCATGTTTTAGTTGAGTGGATAGAGCCACCACCCACCAGAAATAGCTGTGTCTTTCACTTTACATATTTGCTTCTCAATTCTGTTTACAAATGTTGAAGATTGTTGCACACAGTTCTGTCAGGGTGCCTGAGTACAGATCTGATCAAACTCTTCCAATGAAAGAGTAGGTAAAATGACATCTGCCTTTTAATTACAACTGATGCAATTCTTGATAGAACATGTCTGCTTAATATTTCACAGTTTAATAAAACTGTGTAGCATATCCATCATCATTAGATGGCAAATTAGGAAAGGATTTAAACAGGTCTAAATTACAAATAATCTCTCTACACTGAGCTTTGGGCGAGTTCTGTAGTGACTGAGAACAAAAGTTCCATTAAATAGAGGACAGAATAACACACCTCCTGCCTAACATGGTCGGTCTCTCATTGCTGGTCAGACACTAATACAGGCCTATGCATCAGTCAGACTCTATCAGTTCTCTAGACTCCAGGCTTCTGGCCTTCTCTGGAAACATTCCATGCACTACAGAAGAGAATTAAGTTGTTTTTCTTTTTAAATCAAACCTACACAGGCTCATAATCCATCAGGCAACTTCACAGCATATACACATCTGCATAATCCTCCTGAAGTTGCATAACTCTCCAGCTGTCCTCATAAGAGGGATTTCATTCTGTGCCTGGCAGGTTTTGCAAGAAGTACATGTTCTGTAGAGTATGCCTGTACCGATGTGCGTGATACTGGGGAGGATTCTTAAAACTAATCGGTTTTTAATCTCTGTACCTTCCTTTTGTAAAACCTGCCTTCACTACAGTTGTGTTCACGCAAATACAAATGCACAAACTAAGGAACAGATATCAAGTCCTTTGGTTCTAAAAGGCGCTCCAGTTAAATATTTTTCTGGAAAAAAAGGAGGCTCAGGGGAGACCTAATTGATCTCTACAACTCCCTGAAAGGAGGTTGTAGTGAGGTGGGGGTCAGTCTGTTCTTCCAAGCAGCAAACGATCAGACAAGAGCAAATGGCCTCAAGTTGCACCAGGGGAGGTTTAGGTTGGATATTAAGAAAAATTTCTTCCCCAAAAGGGTTGTTGAGCCCTGTAACAGGCTGCCCAGAGCAGTGGTGGAGTCCTCATCCCTGGAGGGCTTTAAAAGACATGTAGATGTGGTGCTGAGGGACATGGTTTAGTGGTGGACTTGGCAATGCTGGGGTAATGGTTGGACACAATGATCTTAAAGCTCTCTCCCAACCAAAACCATTCCATGATTCTGTGATTGTGTCCTCTCTTAGAAAAAATGCTTGAAATGTACTATAGAAATGTCATATTTATCATGTCTCTGGTAGTATTTAAATTAATAATTTAGTATGATAGTAATCATGGGACTTCTCTTACACATATAGAGTACTACAATGTACGTAGAATCTTTATAGATTTCATTATTGTAGCCATTTCCTAATAATGGTAATGCCCAATCTCTGTTTTACTTTACAGAATTTAGTAACAAGTGCACACTTTCAAAAATCTGCTCCCTAGTTTATTGTAGTTCAGGGATCACACAGACCGTTCAGGCACTACCACTAGTGGCAATTCTTTTCTTAACCCCAGAGCCATTCTACAGGTAGTCTCTGAATAGTTTTTTAGGCTCCTGCCTCAGTGTCTTAGGAAGAAATAACTGTAAATTATGCTGATTTTGCAATACGTTACATCAAGAGTAAAAGTGGAAATGTAGCTGTAGCACAAACCATACACAAATCTGACTTTTTCCATGTGGAAGAAGAATCTCTTTGCAAAGAGTTATAAATACCATCTCCATGACTCCTTCATCTCTTCACTCTAAGTCAATACTCAAATATTATTTGCTACTGGATATGTATGTATCAAAAATATGAGCAATTCTCGTTTTGAGGAACAAGGGAAAAACAATTGGTTTTTAGTATATTAAAAAACTCTGCAGTATTTCTTCCTCCAGTTGGCGTTGTATCGTAGCTAGTAGCTGCCATACTCCAGGGGAGAAGAGAGAAAAGCAAATGCTCCTTATGACCAGACTAAGTAATTCTAAAATGCTGTCTTTTCCAAGGTTACTAAGACAAAGAGTGGTTTCATTCTTTTCCAAGTTCATTTAGAAATTTCTCTATTCCAATGTCACTCCTGTCTTGCTTACTGATGCTGTTCCACCTGGCTTCACCCTTAAAATGCAATTTTAGTGCAGACATTGCTATGATATTGTACAAACTTGAAGATTCTCATGAAGTTTATATTCTCCTATATTTAACTGGACATCACAAGCAGGAGGGAAAAAGGGAAATAATCTTCAAAACAAAATGCAAGTCTGATGGAAACTAAAGGGTGGGCAATATCTGGCTGGTTCTTTAATATTCTGCCCTCAAACTGAAGGGAGGACTGAAGTACAACCTGAGCTACTGGTGACCAGTGTTACAACATAAACTGATATTCCCACTCCTCTGACCTTTACTAAGGCCTAAACTGGATCGTTCTCAAAGCTCTCTGAGTCTATTAAATAACTAGATTTGAATTTTACAGTTCAATCTCTTACAACTTTAATATCATTACGACAATATCAGTATAAGAGAGGATTAATGTACAGATTCCCTAAAGAAAATGTGCCATTGGGCGATTGCAGTGAATTAAGAGCCATGATTATAAGTAATTATTTGAATCACTGTAATGCCAAGCAGATTCAAACAAGACCGGATCATATTGTGCTAAATCCTATTAAATACAGTCAATGACTCACTCTTTTGTAAACATCTGACTGTTTGCATAAACAAGACATGATAAACATGGTAAGAAAATCACTGGCAGGGAGTCAGGGTATAACTTGCCTACATTCATACAGCAGGTCAGCTGAAAAATCAAGGATAGAGCACAAGTCTCAATGGATCATGTAATCATTACCTCAGACCATAATCTAACATCACCATAATGAACCTGCACTACACTTGGATAAACATTTGTTCGCTCTTACAAGGTTTGGTAATTTGGTACATCAGAACAGTGCAAGAACATGCAACTTACATTAAACATCTGCATTCAATCCTGTCTGAGATATTGCTTCACATTAGATGTTGATCAAACAGTACTTTAAATGAAAGTGAAAAAGGGAAGTGAAAAAGGGAAAACATACATATTGTAAGCTAAGTACTTCTACACTGAGAGAAGAAAAAAGAATATCGATTCTTGTTTCAAGGTCAACCATTTGTGTGTCTTCACTCTAATAGGGCTAATTATGAAAGAAAAAAGGTTGGTCCCTGCTGTTATAATCATTAAATGCTGCTTAGACAAGCTCCATATGTCATAATGGAAAGAAACTATTTTGATTAGTTTTATATACAAGTTGTCCCAAAATATCCACATAGTACCCTTTGTGTACCAATGCTCCTGCATGCTACATGGTGTTTCTCTTCAAAACCAAAAGGAAGTTGAGCTCCACGGAGCTGCCCTCAGAAACTAAAGGATCTCACATCATCCTGACTTGACATGAGAATTCAAGGCAAAGGTTATCTCCTTCTCAGCACCATCCCCATCTCGTTCAACTGGCTTCTGAATCCACAATTTCAGTCTTCTTCCTGAGAACCCTTTTTAGCTGTGCAGTGATTAATATTTTTTCATTCCTGACATGACATTTAAAATTGTTTAAACTGAGGGACCAGAGAGATTGTTATTGTAACCAATCTGCAGATATTGAGACCTCTCACATAGACACTGTGTGGCTGCTTGGAACATCACGGCAACAGCAGTAATAGAAGGCTGGATAATACTAATGAAAAAAAAAAAAGCCTGCATATTTATTTTAAAATATGGCATCAAGGGAAATTAAAATTGAGCTGAAAGTTCAGCAATCAATTTGGGTTTGAATACAGGATTGTTTGGACGCTCATCCGCTTTCTACTCTGCAAGCTGATCTTGCATCTGCCTGTTTTCTCTCCCCACACACTGTTAGAGCTGTGGAGACAAAGACACAGCTTCCCGCGAGCAACAGTCTATGATGTGCACTCCTTTCCGAAAGAACTGGAAGAAAGTGGTTTTTTTAAAATTAAGACAGAGGAGCAGACATTTCCGACTGAGACACAGCAGATGGCTGCCAGAAAATGGTAAAGAATTCAGGAAGATGAAGGGTGAGGCAGCCGGTGGGCTTTGGAAAAGAGACAAGAACCTGAGAGCAAACGAACTGCTCTGTGTATGTGGGGCAGAAAGGTCTGGAGTGGCAAAAGTGTGTAGGAGTCTGCCTTCATGCACTTCTGCTGGAAGCCTTCTGGGCCTGCTGCAGTGAGCTTCCCATTGAAAATTCAATTCTAAACACAAGTGCTGGACCTCAGCAATAATTTAGCATTCCACATATGACAAGGAAATGTGTCTATAAGTGCTCTGCTCTGGCCTTTTTGGCCTTTTTTCAATACAACTGTAACTGGAGCTGTGTTTCCTGGGAAAGGTGGCCTTATTCTGGTACAGCAGTTCTGCAAATAGTTTTCTTAATATTGAAAACAGTTAGCATTGGAAGGGTTTAGACAATTCCACAGGAAACCCATCTAGCTGTGGAGCTTAAGAAACATTTTATTAGCAGTACTAACAACCTTTATAATAATAATAGGCAAAGTCAGTATTTCCGTTCATTTATTTTAGGAGGTGTTGATACAGATGCTTTCTTTTGCAATATATGTTATTGTAATGATCACATTTCAGGAGGGTGGGAGAGGAATTTCTTCTGTAACTATCTAAAAAATTTTCTGAGATATCCCTGATACAAGCATGTTTAGCTTCTCATTCTGAACTGTTCTGCAATTGCTTATCTGAAGCCTCAGAATAAAATGTAATCAGACACACAGGACTGCGGGTAACAGTTCAGAAGTTTAGGATTTGATCATGGCCGGGGTTCAGTGTGTTCTGATTAGAATGTGTCCCCATCTGGGAGACGTTTTTGGCACTGGTTTCTAGGAGTTCATAGCATCTACATAGAGAGCTAGGTTTTCAGCATAGCTCAGCTCCTGTTTCAGTCTTAGTGGAATAGCCATGTTGTCCAGCACACTGACAGTCTCAGCCTTCTCCAAGGCAATGGCAAGCTGCTTTTCATCAAAATACAACAAATCCAGGCATTGATGACTGATTACAGCCCCCAAACAATCCCTCCCCGTAAAAATAACCATTCAAAGGATTTGACTGTATGAAAAGCAGTTGTTTTCTCCCTAATCCATTTGAACATCTAAGGTGATTACCTCAAAATTAAGAAGAAATATGATGAATGCAAAAGACAAAATTCAACAGCTCTGTGAGCACTTATTAAACAAGTCCCAAACTTACCATACACCAAATGCAAAGAGTAGTTATTGCAGGGGGGAATAGTCACCACTTATGAAAATAAAATGAGGTTTCAGTCTTCCTCATGGACCACAAGGTCTCATCAGTATTTAGTATCCTGTTTAAGGTAATTGGGTACATCTCTTTCAGCTAAACATATACACAAATAAAAGCACCTTCTATACATCTTCTGCATGGAATTTAGTAGCTGAAACTATATCATGTGGTTAGTCAGCTCTTTGAAGGTAGTTTGCATGTACGGTGTTGATCCTCTTCAAGACCCATGGCCTTGCATGAGATAGATCACAGGCAACTCAGTGGTGTGCCTGCTTTTGCATATTAACTACAGGAAGTTCTCCTCTAGCTCAAGGAAGCTACGTACATGGCTGAAGGATGAGAATAGCCACTTTCACCATCAATTGTTAGCAGTGGCATTCAACCAAGTAGTGATTCTTAAATCTCTATATTGGCCATACTGGAATATTTACAGAAGCAACTTGTTCATATAGTTTCTATTCTTTGTTTTGACCAGCTAAAAACATACACACACCCTCGAGATTACTTTTCTTTTTAGCTGCACTTCATTTGTGTACAGTCTCTTTCCTCTGCACTAAACCATTACATTTATTTATCGGAAGTGCACTACTGTCAGGAAAGTGAGGGAACCTAAAACTCATGTGAGGGAAAAGGATATCGGAGGCTCAAAACCAGCAGGAATCAACTGCTCAGCAAGCCTGTGCTTCATTTTACCAGTGGCTGGTGCAGCAACAGCATGAACCACACAGGTCTCACCAAGTTCATAGTATAACATGGAGAAAACTTCCACAAAGCCACACTGGTCCTACCTCCCGCTGTTGCAGGAACATAGTGTGAATCTGGACTCTTGTTTTTACTGGCGTCTTGGTTAATTCTATAGAGCAATCAAAGTAATTTGTTCCAACTGTTTTCTTCCAAAACAACTCACATTCACTGCCACACCTCTGACAAACACCCAAATTGTTAACAAATGGCTGAGGTCTCAGTCACAATTAAAACAACAGTTGTGAAGCAGAAATAATCATAACACAAACACAGCCCCATCCAATTCTTGCTGGGGCAATTTATTCCTGCAGAGCACAGAATTGTGACCCAAGTGTATGCAATGACTTCTTCTTGTTTGGCTCAGTGATCTCTGACAACCTAAGTATAACAGCAAAGTAGTGCTGCTGGTGTTGATTAGCAACAATACCCTCTAATAACCGGTGTCCAGACAGAGGAAATGGTACAGTACCTTTTCCTGAGGAGCTCTACCTTAAAAACACAAGCTTTTCCTGTTCAATTTAGAACATGTATGACATACAGTAATTGCTTCTCTTGATTGCAACATATGGTTACTGGTGAGCTCTTCCCAACAGCTGGCATGATCAACTTGTGGCAAAAGATTTTAAATCAGACATGCCCGTGTTTCAAATACCCGTGTGTGCTTACTTCTCAAAAGATGTCATTTGCATCATCCACACCAAGACACAGCCAAGCATCAGACAGAAAGTTTGGGAATAAACACACCGCCTTTCTGACAATATGAGATTAGCTGCCATTCTGTTCACCTACAGAACAGATGTTCAGCTTCCTAGTCACCTAAAATCATCCTCCAGGAATGCATGATTTACATCTAGCTGTATTTAAAACACTATGTATGGACAGTGGAATCATTAACAGATTCAAATAGCTCGCAGCACACAAGATGGCAATTGTTACTTTTGTATCTGTGTGCTTTGTAAAGAAATAGTTGAAAAGTATATTGAATTGCTGCTTTTTTAATGACAAGGGACAAAATAAATGTCAAGAGCAGAGTATATAATCATAGAGAAATATATTTATATACGATTCTGAAATACATGCACATGATACTGAAAACTACCCTGAAAGCACCAGCTATAAATGAATTTTCAAAATGAAATACGTTGCAAGGCTCGAGGATACTGGAAAATGCTATCTTTCAATTCACCAAGTTTTTGCCTTTAATTGCACAATGACCATGGCAGCTAAACTTTTCTGGGCAATTTTAAAATATAGGGAATTACTCAATACATAAGATTATAGAATTGTTTATTGTGCTCAATGTTATTAAACATTTTATAATTATAGTCTAACTTTAATATGAGAAATCGGAATTCATGTACATAAATTTTAATCTGAGATCAAATATAAACACAGTAATCTCTTTAGACCATTTCACACACAGACAATGCTGTACAATCCAAGTCAAATAAACACATGCCATTTTCATCCCATGTAGAAAAGAACCTTCTACCTTTTGTTTCAAAACCCCACACCTCCCCCACATTCTTTTACCTGAGTACTTACAGTCCTTTATCTCCTCCAGACACTAGAATCAAAGTCATTTCTAGGTAATAAATACAAACAGCCCAAACACCTCTGGAATAAGAAACCAGAAATAAAATGTTCTGGTTTGCTTTGAAGATTATCCTGGTGCCAATGCAGACTTGTTCCATGGAGAAATACTGTGTCTCCTTTCTAATGGTGCATTTGGGTTTGGTCAGTTCCTACCTTTCAACCGTCTTTCTCTTTGGGTTGTCCTCATTACCTGTTCATCTGGACAGTAATTATATTATTTATTGGGCGGAGAATAGGAATAGATTCTGAAATACAGTGATCACCTAATATTATCCAAGTAAGGGCTTCAGGACTGCCCACTTGGTGCTATTCATGTTCTGCAGAAACTACTCTGTCTTGCCTCTTAATAATTTTTGTTGGCTGTCTCTAAATTCCTTTCACATTTCAGCTATTGAGCTGGCCAGAATTGAATTTATTATTTCCTCCAGATATATTAGCTTGCACTTCTCCAGTTTGAATCTCATTTTGCTTCCTGCACACATTTCTGAGCTCTTTAGATCTCTTTTTATTATTTTTCCTTGCTCGCTGATGTTTGAAACACCTGTCAGTTTAGGGTATGATTGTACCATTAGAAAGCAGGGCAGCTGCAGGGCAGACAATGCCATGGTGCCCCGGGGAAACTCCAAGAAATACCAGGTCTTGAACTTTTGGAAATTTACCCATGGCAGAGAGGAAGCATCCAGTGTAGCTGAGCTGGTGTGGAAAATAATCTACCTGCAGATGAAGGGCATACAGTGTTGCTTCAGGGAGACACCAAGTGTCTGTTGCCATCATTTTGTCTGCAGTAGCTGCTGTTGCCCGAGTATGATTTTACCCGGGCGTGAGGCATCTGAAGGCTCTTCATCACCCAGGGTCACTGCCGCTGTTGGCATATGCCCATAACATGAGTGTGCCTCTGCACCCTCCCACTGCCTCCCCTTTTGGGGAGCACAGAACTACAAGAGAGTTCCTTGAAGCCATGATTCAAGCACGCTTTTTGAAATATTGTTTTTCCTGCTCTCTAGACATTAAAACATTTTAGGATACTTAGGACTTAAAAAAGAATGGAACAGCCTGTAGGTTTGGTATTGATATTCTGAATTCCAGTGCTATTTAACTCTGAAATGGAAGCATAGGACTTAAAAGTCTGGGAGATTATGTTCACACTGAGTACAGACATTCCTTTCACTTTGTGAATTTCTAACTTTTATCTGGAGCCTGATATTAGGTTTTTCCATGGCATTTTACATAGAATTAACTATTCTGCTCATGTTCTATTATTTCCCATGACAGATCCCAGGGTGATTAAACTATAGTACTAACAGCTACCTCCAGGGAGCACTGAGTTTCTACACACATGACGAACTGGGTACTTGATCTCCCTGGCTGCAGCAGCAGCCCACCTAGCAGGGTAGTGATTTTGCTTACCTTTGAGGAAAGTCAGACAGTTCAAAACATGCCCATTAGCTCTCTCTGAACAGAGGTGGCTTTTCAGTGAATTCATGATACTGCCTCAAATAAATGTCTCCCCAAAATTTACATTCATCCATTCTATTCAGAATATGTCAGTTGGCTTTTTATGTCACTCTTCTGTATCTTACTAATCCAAACAGGAATATGAATTACTGAATCAGTTTTCTAATCAATTGTCATTTCAGCTACCATTTCTTCTGTAATAAAACCTCAGATGTATGAAGTTCAGTGTAGGAATTTGCTGTGAGTAATGCCTGTCAGGAGCTTTTTTCAGAACCATGTAATTGTGGTGGACAAGCCCGTGCCCTGCCCTTTCTCAGCCCTGCCATAAGCAGTCAGGGCCCTCCCTTACACTGGCTGCAATTATGGTCTGACTAAATTAGTCAGAGATATTTATCCATTGACAACAAGAAGCTTAGAATCAGATTATTCAAGAACTGAGGACTATGTGTAAAATGTCCCCTTTACTGATAAAACAGAGTAAATTATACCATTCCCTTGACAGCAGAGTCCTCATTCAAAAATAGAGCATTTAAGGAATAGCTAAAAAAGGCTCTAATTCTTCATGTCTTCCTTTTTTCACAGTATGGACAACAGCAATTTATAAGTAAATTATCTGACTGATCACTGACTCGCCTACCCTGGTTAATGTGCAGTACACAGTATGGCACACCAATACATGAAGGTGATGACTAAAGCTCAACTTCTAAAATGATCCATCTGTAATAATGTATATATTTAGATATTAGCATAAATATCTTTGTATTATTAAAAGGGGTTTCTTTGAGGGTTTTTCCCACCATTTGTATTCAATAATTTACTACAGTAATTATGTTTAGCTTGAAATTAATTGTTCTCTAATAAGTATTACGCTAAAAGAACAGTTGCTTAATAAACATGTCCCTTATTTTTAATTTCTTTGTAGCCTGACTTCATAAAGTGACATTTTAAAAATTCTTTTTGTTCTTAAAAATTGTTTTATTTTCTTTTTAAACAGTGAGTGTGGCAGATAAAGCAGCTCCTCCAAAACATGCTGAGTAAAAGCCTGTCACTTTAAGACTTCATCTCTTCTCCTTTCTGCCACCCTTTTCTTTAGAGACCCAGATAACATCTCCCACATTTCCAATGACTCTTCATTTTAGGCAGCTATTTAACATTAGGCAACTTCAGTAGAGTCAGTGGAGCCTGGAGACGGCAGTTCAGAACATCCTCGCTACTTAACTCGCTTCACAGTGTAATTTCCTGATTATATAAAGACTCAGAGATTCTATTACAGGCCACTGAGTTAAACCTCTAAATTTGGGTGGTATGCCTAGGTTAACCTTGACCTCTTGGTTTTGCCATATAGGAAGCTGAAGGAGATGTGTTTTACTGTAGAATTGGGGTCTTCATAAAACCAGGAATGCTCAGCAATCTGGAGCTGAAAAAGTATGGCTTAATTCAGAGGCAATGTGATGTTGTTTAAGAGAGTCAGGAGAGCTGATTCAAATTCCTGTTTGGCCACAGACTTCCCTGGTGGCCTTAGGCAAGTCACTCAGGGCAAGATTTTTATGGGCATCTGGACATCTGACTCCAGCGGACTTTAACTAACTCTGCAAATTTAGCCACTGAGCTCTATTCTTTCATTTTCCATTTGCAAAATGTAGACAGTGTTATTTCCTCTCTCATCTTTTACCTACAAAATCTTCAAGGTGTAATTCTCTATTAAAAGAATAATGTAAAGCTGAGAGACTACGCACCATGGTAACAAATTCCACTACTTACAAATATTCTCTAAAAAGATTATGACTTTCTCTAACCTATTGTTATTAAGTTTTGGGCACAGTTCTTCTGATTCCCTATAGCTGAATAATTTAAGTTTCTTCACAAGTATTTGCTATCTCCATCTGAAAAGGACAACAGCCATCACTAAAGCAGTCAGGTAAAGTTATATACTATTGTTTCAATTCCCAAAATAGAGTGCAAATATTTGCAATTCCAATATCTGACCATTTAAATTTAAAATTTAGTTTCCAAGATCTGCCAACTAACCTAACTTGAATGTGAGCCTCACACCAAGATTCTCCCATAGCTAGGGCAACTCCAAGCACTGATACCACAGCCTCTCTCTCCCTCTCTGACCCCATGTGTTCTTTATCTGCCAGCCATGTTTGTGTCCATGGTTGCAGGAGATGGAAGGGGACACAACACTGAACCTGGCTGCAGCTTCCATTGGAACAGCTTCTTCAAATGGTCTTGCTAGATGGCACAGAAAGGCTGTACCGCAGCATTACATCCACTCCCAAGTCCTGTATGATGAAATTTCTGATATGCTTCCCTTGACATGGCTCAAGGCTGCATGGTTTCAGAAGCCAAAGCAAAGGAAACTCAGAAGGTTTCCATCAATGCTCGCCTGTGCTACTTTGCTTCACTTTCTGCAGACATTTTGCCAACAAAACACAACTCAAGCCAGAATTCCTCTTGTCACGCTTTCTGACGAGCAGATGACTTGTGGATATGTTATTCAGCTGGGTTTTCACCTGGAAGAAAGCAGCACACTGCCTACACTGAAGTGACTTGCTACTAGCTTTAATTGGCACATGCCTCTTTTTGCATCATTCTGTGCTCATAGGCATGCCTTGGCTGAAACCGATGGAATATATTTTACATGTATTAGCACTTCCAACAAACTGAAAGCTTGCAATACATATGCTGGGCATCACTCCAAATATATGTGACCTCATAAGGTTTTATGAATTTTGGACATTAACTTGTTTTGCAGTTATTCTTAGTGTATAGAAATGAAAGGTTTGAATAAGAGTAGCTATGCTAGCTAAGCTATAGTCATATTTGTAATGCACCAAAGGGACCATAGAAACTCTACATAATAAGTGAAGCTTGGAAACCAGAACTATTTCAAGGAAATGTATGTAAAAGGACATTTTATTCACCAAGTTATTTGTCAGCAGCCCTTGCACAAGTTAAACAGCCCCCCAGAAACAGTTTCTAATGTATTCTAGCAAGCTACTGCATTATGGTGAGCTGTCTCTTGCCCTTTGAATAGTCCTATTGATTTTAGTTCAGAGTAAGGTTGGCAGAATGGGGACTTAGCAACTGCAGATGGACAGCAATTACTTTCTTAATTTATATTCACTGGGTCATGTTTGACAATTTTTTTTAAAAGAAGGATCTGTCTCTGAAACCAAATGTAAATATCCTCAGTGCATCTAATCTGGACACTTCTAATGATTTCCCACTGACTTTTGTTGGAAGATGTTGATCCCACTCAATCAATGTCAAAAGTTCATTGGTTTCCACGAGGCAGAGTTTTGCCTTTACTCTCTGGGTATTATTGCCTACTATAGTAATCTTTGGCATATTTCACCATTTCTCTGCTCCGGACTTCATTAATGAAATATTTCCTTCCAATAAAGCTCTGCAATATAAAAAAAGCATGTTTCCAGGGCACATTTCTTCTTTTCCAAGTTTAACCTTTTGGCAGCACACCCCTCACTTTCATTTTTGTTTTAATCCCAAATCTATTGTTCCTATGATCCTTGCTTTAACGATTCCACTACTATATAGTCAGTTGTACCTCCAATCTTACTTAATACCGTATCTAAAATATACTCATCTTTGTCATCTGATGCACATATTAATTTGGGAAGCAATTTTAAATCACTTCCGTGTCACATCCTTGACTTCCAGTATTAATTACGTAGTTCAATGTATACCTCTCACATACAACTGTATTTTACATGTTGGGATAAATACTGTCTTGGATCATCTGCCCATAGCAATGAGTTACAGCAGGCAGCTTACCCCATACTACCTCATCATTCTCAGAAGACAAAAAACAACAGCCTGCCTCTTTGTTAGCCCATGAAGGAAGTAATGGTGTATTTAACTTGCTCTAACATATTCCTTCCCATGTGAAGGTTCTCAGCTCTTTTACTGTAATCTCCACCACTGAAAAACATCCTAGGTCAGTTTGTCCCTTGGAAGATAGTAAAGCTTGTTATCTTTGGACTGGATATCTAAAATTGAAGTTCATCCTTCCTACAGTTCTCTGCTGGTTTTATTCCAAACACAGCAACAAACATATTGACTTCTAGGTTTAACATACTCCCTGTAGATCCTACATTAGTTGGGGGCATGAGAGGAAAACTCAGCTGGGTCTGACCCAACAATGTTAGTTGCCACTCTGTGTCAGGTTCTGCCATTGAGGAGTATGTACTAAAGGTGTTCCCTGGTGTCCGGCCTGTAAAGAGTATCAATTCTATAACCTCATGTAGGGTGTTTTAGTCTTTTAGGTTGATTTATCCATTTTTTTCACTCTGGAGGAACTTGATTTAGTCCACAGCAAGATGCTGGCAATCTTATAGACCTTTAGTCTAAGAAAAAAATTCATGTCTTCTTTATCTTCTACTATCTTTTAAAAGTGTTTGCTCCATTAGCACAAACATGATGCAGCAACATAAATAGTTTTCAATACATCTTCTGTCCCTCTTTTTAATCTTTCTGATATCTTTTATCTGTGCACTGGTACTGCCTGCAGACCTCTGTCTGGAATCATAGTCATGACATTTTCTTGACAATGCTCTTATAAAAAACTGAGGTTCTCCATCCTAAGTTAGTCTGTTCTTCTACTACATCACAGTCCACTAAAAGGGTACATTTTTTTCCCCAAAAAAGTAGAGAAAATACAAAATCACTAGTTAGATAGTTCTCTTGCTCTTGGAACACATATAGAATTTTCTTCCCCAATATTCTGGCAGTAATATAATATTTTATTTGAAATCTCTCTTCATTGTGCTTTGACCACACTTGATCTTCCCAATGACAGCCAAGCACCTCCTTCCTCAAACAGTCTATTGATAGACTGCTACAACATGCACATATTAATTAAAAAAATAGGGAAATCTTGTTAAAAATGAAAGGGAACAGCACCATTTCCACATGCTGCTTCCACCTGCCATGTTTTACTTCTTCCTCTCACTCTCAGTTTCCCAGCAACCGCATGTTCACTCAATCCCCAGTCAATAAACAGCACTGAGCCAGGCAAGGAATTACTTCAGATGCTTCAACCAAAAGTCTAGAAAACAGAAGAGCTATTGAAGTGACAACTATCCCTTTTATAAAATAACAGCCCCTTGCATAGGATTGCATGTTATAAAGCTTTGATACCACAAATTACCTCTTGTCCTTTCTTGTGTGTCTGCTAAGCATACTTGACAGAGTTTAATACCATGCAATTATACCAGAGATCAAGTTGAGCCATGACTATTTTTACAGAAAGTATCACAGCAGAAATAGGGTCACACTCCGGTATTTTGGCTCTGGGAAAAAATAAATAAATGAGATAACTTTTAATCATATTTTTGAAGTGGCTCTTAGGATAGATTTTTACTGCTTGATTTTCAGAGCCACAGTATAGCACAGCCTGGTTTTATATATTTTATGTTCTATTGCATCCCTTTTCAGTTAGGACACCTGGTTGTGCAGACACTTTTCATTTCTTCAGTCCTGGGTAAATCAACATCTATCAAACCTGGAGAAATGCTGCAGAATTCTACTTCCACGCTAGCATCTCCAGCCATAGCAATGGAAAGCTGTATGAATAGAAATAAATTTTCCATAAGAAAAATCTAAGAATTTAAGTAGTTGGATCACAACCTATGATCCAGGAGAACTGACCTGAAATCGCCAGTGGAACATCTCAGAAGAACATGTAAAAATGGTAAACTAGGTATGTCAGGAGTTGACTCTAGTTCCTACAGAAGAAAGAGCTTTTAAGACTGGAGTAGTAGCTTTCAAGGCTACTTGAGGCCTGCAGTCTGACAGCCACCAAAAGAGAGAGCCTTTAGAATTCTGCACAATTATTTCTGCTTTGGAGCTCAACAGTTTCTGTTACAGGTTGCAGCTTCCAGAAAGATGACAAGCATTACAAAACAGTTTTGCTCTGTTAAGTGAGCAATTAAAGACTTGCAAGTAGGATGAAACAGCAAGGTTTCATTGAAATTTTATTGGGCTCTATAAAATCTATTTGGAGAACTATTGATTTTGTCAGAGAATTCTACATTTGTGGTAGGCCTTTTAACTTCTCTATGCTATGGATATAATTCCCCACTAAAATTTATAAAATGTTTCAAAAACCTTACAGAGATTAGCTTTTCACTTGGTTGTAAAATGGTTCCATAAGGAAAGATGTAAGATGCAGAAAATTTTTCATTTAAGCCAGCTGTAATTCAGAGTCTGTATTTCTGTCAGTAGTGTATTTTAAGCAGTATAAACATCCTCCCAAACACAGATCAGTTAAGTGTTTTGTGATACCCAGATGAAACACTACATTTTTATAAGGCCAGATCCCAGATTTAATGAAAGTCAACTGAAAGACTGCTATTATTTTCTCAGTTTAGTGAGCAGCCACAGAATTCCTATGGAATTGGTCTTATCCTCATTTTTTCTTCTCAAACCCAATCAATTTCTCAGTGAAGTTTCTGGGAATCTTGCTGACCATTGCCAGTGACTTTTACCTCCAGCCTCCAAAACATGATAAGATCAGCGGAAGGGCTTCCTTATTTCTGTGGCACTTCCTCTTCTAGAGAGGGCATGAATCACACTGGCAAGTGCATTGAAAATGTTTCATTTCAGTCCTTTTTTTTTTCTTTTTTTTTTTTTTTTTTTACTTACTTCACAAGGGATAAAAAGGAGAGCCAGATTCACATGGATTCATCTGATTTAAATGACCTCCCCAATGTGTTTTGTGGAGTCCAATGAAGACAAACATTGCTCCCTTGTTCCTGGCTGGACTAAGTCACAACCCTATAGCAGCTTCAATCCATTCAAAAGAACTGTGTTTTGTGCCATCTCACTGCAATAAACACTACTTTTATTTTAGTTTCTACTCATTTTACTTCAGATTTTAATCTGGTATTAGTGAATCTCAGTCAAAAGTATGTTTTTGAGTGAGAGTGGCTATTTGACTGCAATATAAACTTAGAAATCTCTTTATTATGCCCATAAAAAGTCTTCAACTTTATTATACTGTGTAGAGTCACTGTGACTTTTGTCATCTCATATAAAACCTTAATCAGGTCTGAGTGTAAAATGAGATCAGACCGAGTTTTACTCAATCCCTTTTTTCCTTTTCTTTTTCTGACCAGTGTAGGCCCTATAGATACAGAATACTAATTTAGCTGTTACCTTTCTTTTTATTTTATTGAAATACCTATGCAGGGATAAACATATTATTAAGGAGCTTTTTTTTTTATTGAAAGTGAATAATAAAGTAGAATGATCTGATAATTATATGGACATAAATTCACACTTCTCTGAAATTTATACGAAGTTATATAAGAGTGGAGTTTTATGAAGTTCAGTATATTCTTCCATCTTTCTACTTTCAGTCTGCATGAATCTTGCATCACTACTTTTATAGCGATGTCACTATAAAAGTCACTCCTTTTAACCACATTTTTGTTCTCTTTCTTTATTCTCTGGAGTATTAGAACCTTTCTTCTTTACTATTGTGAAAATACATATGATAGCAGTAGTTGGAGTGCAGGGAAAGATTATCCTTGTGCTATGCAAAGACTGAATAAAAACCAGTTTTGCCTCAAAAGGTTGTAGTGCCAAGTGAGATGTGAACAGAGAAGTAGCTATGAGGTGACAGCACGCAGGCAAATAGCATGAAAAGTTACAGTATATTTGCGAGATGTATGCTTCTTGTTCTGTGAGGTTTTATTTCCTTACTAGGGATGATTACAAATAGCTGGCACAGAGAATTAGGTGATGGTATGAGGTAAAAGTAAAGGAAGGCAAGGAATGCATATGACAGTCAAAGCTCACCAGCTCGCTCTGGATGCCCAGAAGATACATCAAGGCTGAAAATAATCTTTGAGAGGTCTAACAGATATAAGATGGCAGCTGTAATGGCATGGCTTTAGTCTTTATAGTAAGATTTACAAAAAAAAAAAAAAGGCATGTGAGAGAATGCAAGAAGGTACTTTTTAAAAGAGCATGCCTACTACGTCACGTATTCCAACACGGGAAGAAAATCTTTGTAAGATTCAGATCTATAAGTTCAAAACAGACAAAACCTTCTGGCTTTTCCACCCTGTTTAAAATCTTGTCTACATGGTTATATATATTGACCAGGATAACTACAGATGAACAAGTATCAGACCCTCAGTATTGTCATGTATATCCTTTCTGCAGACATTCTATTCTAGAATAAAGGATTTAAAGGATTATTCTGGTACAGAGCATTCCCACAGGAAAGCAGAGGCACACTGGCATCATTACAGAGGAATAATGACACCCTGTAAGCATGACCTAGGTTTTACCCCACCTTATGTCAAGGCATTCAGAATCCCTGTAGAAACATTCAGGTGCTCAGCAGCCAAGCAATTATACTCTTGATCTCTGCAGTGCCCTGTTCTTTAGGAAGGTCTCCCTTGCTGCAGTGAAGCACTAGACTCTGGAAACTCAGTGAAAAAAATTATGTTCATAGCAGGAATCTCTGTCAGCTGACTGTGATTCTCAGACCATGCACAGAACAAGATGGAACAATAAAATGTATGATGCAAACAAGAAAAGTGAGAAAAGTCAATGGAGAACTTCCTCACAGATGCTCAAACTGGCAGCAGCAAAATTTTTACCGTAAACATTTATTTAATAGTAACAGAGTCTTGCACAGCTACCATGAATGCACAATCTCATCTTTCAAATGGAACAAGGCATTTCTGGGCTGTACAGAAGTACAGTTTAAATTCTGTTCCTGAGATTACCCACTGCTGTTGCATTGAAAGTCTTAATTCTGACATCACTTACCATGTCCCATCAAAACCAGCATCATATTGGAAACAGTGAAAACTTGATATTGCTACATACTTTTTCTTTTAATCTGAGTCACTACAGCTTCACTGGAGTTACTCTGACACCCATGTGAGAGAAGAATTAGATGTTTACACTTGTAGAAATAGTTTTCAGCTCGTTCATGGTCAGTTCTGGTCTTTAAAGTCAAGCTGCCATTTGGAATTTTGCTACTTGTGTTTCACTTTTATCATCCATAATTCTACTAGAGAAAAACATGTACAATGGAGAAAACTATCACGAGCAGAACAATCAGCCAAGTCATTGAAAAAAGACCTTTTATTCCTCCCTCTGTGCAAAAAGAGCTCTATGTACTGACTGAGTCCCAAATCATAAAGCCCTAAATTCTATAAGTCTTCCCAAATAGAATTTAAAGTGACAAATTTATTATGTAACTGAGATGATATATCTGCCACTGTGGCTAGGGACCAGCCTATTGAGTCCAAACCAAAAATAACCACATCCCACCCAGAGGAATTGTTGGTGCCCACTTTCCCTTTCAGATTAATCTTCATACAGTAAAATTTGCAAGAAAGATCACAGACAACTAGATAGCACATGTTATTGTCTGAAGTAAAAGTCTGACTGACCACTTGTAAGCTAGCAATTCTTCAAAACCACGCAGAAACAGAACAATAATGAGGAGTATTTGTGCATACTGACAATGCAGGCACCAAAATGAGCCTACCACTACTGACAAAAATTGAAGAAAATTGTGTTCACAGATGGAAAAATTTAGATGTAATTAGGGATTCTGTGAGGGAACTGACACATATTAATCTGGGCGAGGAGTTGAAATAAAAGGATTACTTGAGGATAAAGCTTTTTTTTTCCTAATCAGATATTGGGGTCTTTTGGATAAAAAAAACAAGTGTTGTTATACATCCATACTGCCTGGGATGTCAGGAGTGTTGCTGCAACTGTACTACAGGGAGTGGCAGACTGTGGGACATGGAAAGACATGTGATAAACAGAAATCTTTGTTGAATAAAATAATTTGCTCATTCATATGACAGTGCAATAAATTGCTCTCTACATCCCTATTATTCTGTCACTGCTGTGTAAGGATGTGGTTTCATAATGAATTCAAGCCAATCTAAAACTGCATTGTCACCAAAAATGTCTGGCCCTCCCTCTGCCCTGGGCTGGCTGAAGAATAAGACAGATTGGTGGCAATTCATTGTCTGATCATGAAAATGCATCCTGAGCAAAATGTTGTATCCACCAATACCAGTAGTAAACACCAACCTCAGTGGGTCCTAGATCACCCTGTTAACTTGTTGTGTCATGACCTGTTTTATGTGTTTGGTCATAAATAGGTGTTTGCATGGATATGCACACAGACAGTTTCTGAACCAGCTGTGGGCAGATCAGTCACCGTTAAAATGTCACCAACTCACCATTTAACCTGTTTTTCTCTGTGAACCAGCAGGTTTGATCTCTGATGCTGTGAATCTGATACTGTCACAGGCAATGCTTAAGAAAGCTGAACTAATTTTGGATTCTTGGGTACAGAGGTCGTTTAGGAAAATGATGCTGCCGTCTCACTCAGAAGAAAAAAACAAACACCATGGATTCGCCATAAATATGCACAGACTAGAGAAAGAACATCTTTTCCCACACTAACTCAGTCCAATCATATGGTTGGGATGTTCCCAGGCTGCTGGGTACTATTTGAATTTGACCACAGTGGGTTTCGAACAGTCATTTGTATACTGGAACAAAAAAAATGGTGGTTTGGGGATACAATGCAGCTAATTTCTGTCAAACACATTGTCCAGGGGTTTAGTTGTAAAATTTTCAGCAGTAGATGGATATTGTAATACTTTACTCCCTAGCCTGTATTTATTACAGAAGGAATCAGCATATAAAAGGAAGAGCTCCTCTTTACTCACTCTCCTGTGTGACGTGCTTCTACAGTACAGCTGTCTACCAGATGCAAGAAAATTAAGACATGTAATTTCTTCTCTCTGAGCATACCTCCCATTAATGCTAATGGCAGCTAGGTATGAAAGTACGAAGAGAGCAACTGTGAACAGACTGAATATATGAGCTTGCCCATTTCAAATAAATCTGGTTGTTCCAAGAAAAAAGGCAGTAAAACCATCACATTGCATGGTGCACATCTGTCAGCGTGAGATGCACAAATTCATAGGTGATCGATGGCAGAGACACAGTAGACAGTATGTGCGTAACACCGATAACCTTTAAATGCATGACCTGAAATGCAATGAAATTTTAAAGTTATGGTATATAAAAAGGCAATTATTGACTGCATATATTTTAAATTGCAGCTGCTATGATGATTTCCTGGAAAAAAAAATAAATCTTTTCCCTGCTTTGTCAGTTGTAGTTTTTAATCTACCTGTTCTGTTCCCTTTGTTTTGGCAAGGGGGCTTTCAGAGGTACTAATAGATGGGATCAGAAGCAGACCAGTCTATTTAGATTCTGCTGTACAACATTGGTCTAAAATATGTCTCAGAGTGCTTCTGACAGATTCCAACCCATTGGTGATTCTGTAATAATCAGATATTATGATATTTCTTTTTTGTTCTATACAATGTTTACAGTTAACTAAAAAGGGTTTCTAAATAATATTTATTTGTCAAACAAGATGTTTATGTCCATCTTATTTGATATAGGTTTTGAACAGATTAAGAATTTCTTGGGGATCATTTACTATGACCTAGAAATTCAAGCTTGTGACACAGAGGAAATACAGGATTAAAATTCCTGTTGCAGATACACTAAGAATCCAACTCATGGCTATGCTGAAATCTCCTATTCTTTGGTTCAATGCACCATGAACTGCTTGTTCATAGTTGATTGCAATATAAGACAGATTAATCTGCAGTTCTACAGAGAGAGATTTTAAGGTTACTTGCAGAATTTCATTGTATCTAGATTGTTTAAGCCTCCAAGTGGTTAGTGTCCTAAATTCAAACTCTGTTTACTTTCACATAAAAAGTAGATATCATCCTTAGCATCTCTGGTTCAAGGTATAAGCCACACAAAAGTTTTATCATGGGTACTTTTCTCTCTTTTAAATAGTGCCTATCTATGCTGGCAATATAGAAGAGCTTCAAATTCAAGAACTTGGAAGCTGAAGTCATGTTGCCTGAATAATCTTATGTGTCTGATTTGTGTCTTTGGGTGTTGTGCAATTCAACGGCTACAAATATACTTTTAAAGTCATAATATTTCTTAATGATTTTTAATGATTTCTTTTAGAAGATACCTTCTGTGAAAACCCAAGTTCCACATTATAAAATCTTCACTGAAGATCTATCACAAAATCAGGCATACATGTAGAAGTTCTTCTATTATTAATAGAACAAATGCAGGAGACTTTGCTTCCTGTGCTAAGTTTCTTCATAGCAAATATTTTGAAAAATCAGGTACAACTGTCTGCAACAAATGTTCACTAGGACTTTGATTTTCAAAAAAGACTAAATAAAAGTTTGATTTTGAGGATTCCTCTAGATTCAGTGGAATTAGGCACTCAGGCGGCCAAACCGCGCTGTAATCCTATCCAGAAGAAACATGCTTAAGCCCTCTGCCATACAGAGAAGACCTTCCTGAGAAGACTGTAGTGAGGGCAGTGAATTAGCCAACCCTACAAACTCTGTGGGGAAATCTTCATGTGGTTGATCATAGTTAACCAAGGTAACAGGAGGTGGGCATGCTGAAGGAGATCTGGTACTGTCAGTGTCCTCTGTTGGCCAATTGCTGGTTTTCCCCCACAGCCAGATCAGAATTGAGCAGCACAAGCTGCATCAGCACAGCTCCAAAGCTTATTCCTTATCACAACTTCAGTGTGGCAACCACCCACAGTCTGCTTTCAGGCCACATACACCCCAAGCTTCAAAGAGTGGGCTACTCATGAGACACCACAATCATTAATATCAAAGTAACTGCAAAACCAAATCAAGGAAGCAGCTTTCCTGGAGTACACACACTGCCTCATCTTCCAGTGGGGAGAGAAAACTCTGTGTTCATTCTACTACAGGGGACACAGGAGGATATCATGGGCACAGTGTCTCCAGACTGAAGGGCCACCACATGTTCCAGCAGTGCTTTTATTCAGGTGATACTGGGTAGTAAATTCATCTGTGAAACCTTCCTAGATAGTCCCAACTTTGTGTGCTGCGAGAATAGGTGGGATCTGTGGGCAGCTGGAGCACGGTCACACTCTAAACACTGGGGCTGTGCTTCACCATTCCACACAAAGCATTCCACACCATGGCACAGGGATGTATTGAACTGGGTCCAGGTTTTAGCTGGCCTCCTGGATAGGCCACTGCAGGTATAACATAGACTCTGTTTCTGCCTCACTCTGATGGGTGGCAGCTCCTGAAAAGAGCTTGTGAAAAGTACAGATACCTTCTGAAAATTCATAGCCCTTTAAGGCTCTCATTAATTGCATCTATTTGTTTCCCAGATTCTGAGCTTCCACAGAGCAAGCCTTGCAGCACCACAGAGACAGGATACAAGCAGCCAACTACTTCCATGTAGCCTCTCACAGCTGTACTTGTCCATCCATATCTAGATCTATGGCAATACTTTCCTGTTTGAGCTTCCCATTGCCCACTTTTAAACTGGATCAATACAGTCATACAGGAAATTCTAATAATCCAACACAGTGTTTAATTGCACCTCGATGGTCAGGTCACTTACAATATTTGTAATATTCTTGTATGTTAGTTTTTACACGGTAATACTTGGCAATTTCTTATCTTTTCATTCTGCCATTGCTGAGTGCACTCATCAGTGTCCCCAGAAGTGATTGCAAAGAAGCCCATGGGTACTTTACAAATCCCCAAATCATTATGAAGTTCCAAATACACTACACAGTTATTAGCTTCAGATTTTTCGTTGATTGCCATTTCATAACATAGATGAAATGTGTTATTATCATATTATTAGCAGTTTATGGCTTAATAAAACATAAACATTTCTAATTTACAGAGATGTGAAAACACGAATGTGGAATATATAATTGTATATGGCACATTTAAAAAACCCTGTGAACCAAAACTAGTTTTTTTAAAAATTTAACTGAGTATTATTCTCCATATCACTAAGTATTGCCAAGGATTTTAAATGCAAAGTATAAATTCCAGCAAGTACTTTTAAAGCCCACCCCGTAATTAGGCCAGAAAGCAGGAAATACTAAATATGAACTGGCAGAAACAGCACCATAGAAATATATGTATTATTTTCCAATATTCCTGTATTTTATTACATTTTATTTCTATCTAATACATACATCTACTATATAAAGAGATTAAAACCTCCACGCAAAAAAGAGTAGAAAATTATAAGGAACTGCTGCACAACAGCTGAGCAATAGTAAATATTTCCATTTTCTTTTACTGAGTGTACAAGAGCACTCAATGTAATTGCTCATGTTAAAGTTGAAACTCCAGTTAACAGTCTGGCAATCTAACATTTTGCCATTTTTTTAAAAGGATTATAAAACAGTAATTGGATTTTTTTAATATTGGGGAGTTGTCACAGAGTGTTTATTTGTTAAATTAAGTCTTTCAGTAGTTTTCAGGAAAAAAGGGTATTTGTGAGACTTAATTATTATATAAAATAACTTTAATTCTATCCCCAAATGATCCCATTAATGTACATTAGAAAACTCAGAGATAATCACTCTAGTTTAATACACTTACAACAAGGACAAGGAAGGCCCATGTAGCACTGCCTGTGCTTCCTTAACTTAAATCTCTCCATTTATTATGTTAGCCTGAAGTGGGATGTAGTTTCCCTGAAGGGAATTTTTTGCAATTTTGAGAAAAAGAAATACTCCAACTACCAGGAAAGAATAATAAAATACATTTTTCATGATCTCTATCACAGGTAATTCAGCGATTGCTTTGAACTCTACTGAAACGATTTTAAAATGTGGGTTTATCCATCCCTTCTAGTCCAATGTCCAACACTCAGCACACCTACAATCTATCCTCTGCCAACATACGAATCTTAAAATATTTTACCTTCTGCCTTCACCAAGAACTACATTTAGGAAGTCATAAACTCTGCTACCATCTTCTTTGGCTGCTGCTACTAAGTCAGCCACAGTTCTGTGGAATACATCAGTTTAAAACTGTATAAACGAATCCTTAAACAAGCATTGCTTCCAAAAACACCATCCACCAAAAATTTGGTTCTTTTCCTTTACCTTTTCCAGTAATGTAAGATTTATTTTATTAGCTGATTTTGTTTTATGCTATGTTCCTATCACAGAAAAAATTTCATAACTTTATAAAATAATAAAAAAATACAAAATAACTTAAAATAATTGCTTTCAGGTTATTTTTACACATAAGACCTGTTAATCTGTAAGAAAGACCCTAAATGCAGGAAGCCCTTTGCGGAGCATTATGGCACCAGTACATTTTACAACTATGAACACCCCAAGATATAATTATTCAAACAATTATAAAGCCTGTGGTAGTGGAGGCACCATGAAAACATAGGAACACAAAACAATGAAGAGAACAGAGACAAACTCACATTTAACAGGTTAAATATATAAGATATTATATTAGAGTAGCAGTGTCTTTGTATCTCTAATCTCAGACAAAGAGAATTCAGGATAAATTTCAGGAGAAAAAGGAATAAGACTCAGAGTGCTTTGAAAGAAATCAAACAATACTAATCCAAAATCAGCAGTAAGAAGATACTTGAACTCCATGGTCAGGACATTTAGGAGAGGCTGGCTTTGCATACAGATTCCTCCAAACTGGAACAGTTTGACTGCTTAAACATGAACTTCACCACATTTCAGTCCTACCCATCAGAATCTCACACCACACTTGTGCATCCCTTTTCTGTCAAGATAAATATAATAATTCTAATCTGGAATGGCACAGATTATTTCACACAATTTAGTCTCTTCTTTTGGTAAGGTCACCACTAACCTACAACATTGTTATTGTTACTGCAGAAAAAAAAATCCACTATAGAAATTTAGCTATTTTGATGAAGATTCTGCAGCCTACTGGTTATCAGTTCCTACCAAATCTACATTCCTTATTTATATTTAAAATACCAGCCTTAAATACTACTGCAAACATTTGACTTGTTCCCAATGCCTTATCTACACAGTGATGTGTGAAGGAAACAGTCTGTTCTTTGAGATCCATTTTTAAATTAAGGCTCAAATCACAACTTTTTTCTTAAGATTTTGATCCAGAATGCTAGAAATCTTTAAGATCAAGAATTTGGAATAATAAAATCCTTCAGACTTCAGTACAGATTCAATTATTCAGGGACAGATTTGAGATTTTCAGATTGACACTGAAAATCTCACTGATGAAATCAGAAGGTGTCAACATGGATATTCTCCTCACAGCTGCCTTCCTGGCATTAAATAAAAGCAAAACAGATGCTAATACTATGAATTTTTTTTTAAAAAATCAATCCCAGAAACACAAAAAATTACAGTAATATTGGAAAGAAGTGTGACAAAAGCCCTGAGTTTCCAGGAGCCTTCAAAACCTGCAGCCTATATCTGTGTAATACACCGAGTGGCAAAATGAAATCTCTACCAACTGTAAAAATGATCAAGATGTGAATTGCAGCAAAACAATAAAAGAAGAAATTCCCGAGAGACAGGGTACGTTTCACCAAAGAAGTTGAAGAGCAGAGCAATCCTGTTCAGAGTGTTCTGGGAAATTTCCTGGCCAAACAGTTTCCAGTTTCCCACAGAGCTAAAAGTGAAGCATTCGAACGCAGTTGCCCAGGCAGCTCAGGATTACACCGGGGCAGTAATGTGCTGCTTTACTTTGATCTGGTTCCACCTTAACAAATGTTTCTCGTCTTGACCCGATGATTATACCCAGCCAGTGCGACACAGACACCATGTTAGCGTTGGCATTGCTGAGTACTGTCTGAATCAGGCTGCAATTGGTGCTGAAAGATCCATATGTGGTACATGTGTATTTGATCTCCCATAGCATTATCCCAATTCAAACAGCAATAGGTAACTTTGTAATATTATCTAGTATTAGGAAGACTAAAGGGAAATATAATATATATAAAGTCCAAAATTGTCACCAAGCTATTATTCCTCTGCATTAGATTCAGAGCTGAACTTGTGTTAATAAAGAGTTTTGCATAGAGAACGGTAAAAGTTTTGCCATGTTTAACCAGAAAAAAAGAGAAAGGCCATTAGAGCTCTATTTCCCAGCATGGCTTTCTCTGGCATCAAGCAGATCAATGGATCAGTGTCTGTCGCACATTTCCCAGCTGTACTCTGAACAGTATCTGCTCATGTGAAACTCTTGCAGTGCCTCTTTAGTAAAGGCAAAACCGGCCCAGAGCTTCTCAGCACAGTGGTACTGGCAAGAAATACTGGCATCTGAAGGGAGAGTGACCAGGTCACACCTTTTCCAGGAAGGGGAAGGAAGGAGGAAGAAACTGGCCAGAAATCTGGAAAGGGATCAAAACGTGGCTGCTTTTGACACTGTTGGAAGGGATGGGATGATATAACATGGGGTGACAGATTTTTCAAAGGGGTACATGTGAAGTGACCATGTCATACATATTTCTGGCTTCTCCTGAGGCAGCAGCAAGAGCCAGCTTGTCAGTGCCCTGGCAGTGGGTCAGGGCTGGTTTTCACTGCCCCTAATTGTCCTGCTGCCTTAGATGACCACTGCTCTGCCTGTGTCTACTGTGGGCCCTGAAGAAAGGTACAGAAAATGCAGTTTTGCTACAATTATAATAAGAATAGTCTTAGCAATTCATCCTGTCAGTTGCTTATTTACCATTAGAGGTCACTGTCTTGCTTGTGACATAACCATTAGCTACACTTAATTTTAGGAAGATGTAGTACACAAAAGGGTAGGTGTTTTAAAGCCTAATAAACAGTAAGAATACAAGCCATTATTTAAATCAACATTTTAAAAATCTAGTTAATATGAGTCCTGTAGAAAATTGAAAAATAATCAAGAAAAATAAAGAATATCTATTAGAATATGATAATTATCTTCTTAAAAGTCCAATAGGTATTGAGTAGGTGGTCTTATAACTATAACTAAGAAAACTACTTAGCCAAAGAAATATTGTCTTTAAAATGCTTCTCTTTTTAACATTGAGTTTTAACTCTTGAATAATTATCAATTCTCCTTTTCCCAATAACTGCAAGACCCCATAGCATGATCCCTCTAAAACAGGAAAGCTGGCTTGTGTGAACTGGCTCTTTGAGAACTAAGAGGCAGTAATTAAGACAGAAATCAGTGAGCTGATGAGTATTTTGCAGCTTTGGAAGACAGGCCTCACCACACTTTCAGCAAGAGATCTGAATCTGGTAACAATGCCTTAAATAAGTGCAGGGGATGTAACAAAAATTAAGATTGTGACTTTTTTGTGTCACCACCCAGTAAGAGCTAGCATGAAACTGGAAATGGGAAAGTCAATTTCAAACCAAACAGGAGAGCACTGATCAAAAGACTGGGAAGAGAGCAAAGGACTGTGAAGCTGCCTTATGAGGAAAGGCTGAGAGAATTGAGTTTGATCAGCCTTGAGAAAAAAAGGCTCAGGGGAGACCCTATCACCATGTTCCAGTATTTAAAAGGTGGCTACAAAGACGATGGAGACTGCCTTTTTACATGGAGTCACATGGAAAAGATGAGGGGTACAAGTTACTCCTAGGGAGATTCCTGTTAGACACAAGAGGAAAATTTTTCACAAGGACAATCAACCATTGGAATAATCTCCCCAGGAAGTGGTGGAGTTCCCAACATTGGACACTTCTAAGATTTGGCTGGACAGGTGCTGGGCCATCTTGTCTAGACTGGGCTTTTGAAAGGTTGCCAAGATAGGTTGAACCAGATAATCCCTGAGGTCCCTTCCAACCTGGTATTCTGTGATCCTATTCTATGATCACTGCATTCAGTCATCTGCACTGAAGACAGAGGGACAAGGATGTTTCCCTTCTGGAAAGGCCTCAATGTGGAATTTCCTGCAAGTCATTCCTCCTAGGGGAGAGTAGAGTTTGATCAGTTTTGGATGATAGGACTGTCATACCACGTCCTGTGCCCTCCTCTGGCGCCTTCAGTCTCTTTAAAAATTGCTGCTGTTGTGCTTAGTTCCACTGTACCTCACTTCAAAACATATTGATCACTGAGAAAGGTTGAATGGGATCCTTTTTCTCCACTGCAGATCAAATGACATAGTGCTGCAAACAGCAATCGCTGCTTCCTTTTACATCTGGCCAGTAAAACTGTCACCATGCTGCTACAGCGATGTCACAGAACTACATCTAAATGATGGCTCTGTGAGGTCATAAGAAGCTGGAAACACACCAGAGGAGATGGCAACTTTCACATCTCTAAACTGACTTCTCTTATGAACAGAGAGCAATTGGATTAGGAAAAACACACAGATGAAGATGTATGATCGTCAATTCTCTGTAGTTCATTCTAACACCTTGAGAAAAGGATTTTGTAGTTATTGTGCTTTGTATGCAGGACCTCACATCTACAACAACTTGGAGAAAACTCAATATTTGTTAGTATAAAGAACCATTTAATGCTTTATGATACTCTTTGGATTCAACCCAAAGTTACTGAAAGCAGTTTTCTGAAATTCATTGTAACTATTGTCATGGGTTTATAATCCAATGATTACTATTTCTGCTATTTATCTTTAAGTTATGTGGTCTTTAATGAACTTTACTGAAGCATAAATGCACATCATATAGGTTGAGAGTATGAGAACGTGAAGACAGCAAATACAGCATTCACTTGCTTCTCAGTTTTAATTAGGCCAACTGGGAGTATTTTAGCATAACATATTTCAGCTGTAAAAAATACCACCTTTAGAGATGTACATCCCCAGGTAGGCATTTGCAGTATTTTATCATCATGCTTAGGACTGTTTCTTAGCAGTGAACACTTCATCACTAGAAAGACGCTCCATAACATTTTTTAAAGCAAAGGTCAGGAGCCCTGCGCACCAAGACCTTACCACAGGCTAATGACCTTTGTAAAACTAAGTCACTCTCATTCTAGTAGGGATTAAAATCTAGAGGAGAAAGAGCCATCCCCTGTGCACAAAACAGCCCTCTCCTCTGTCAATATTCTGATACCTCCTCAGATTCTATATAGTTCACCAGCTGAAGTACACTTTTGTCACATTTGCACAGATGGTGGGCTGGTCATAGTAAAGGACATTCATGTTACATAATGACACAAATTTTTCCGTAACTTTTCAGAAAGTGATGTCAGCTAGTGGTAATCCCCTTGGGAAAAGAGAATAAGGAACTGCCATAATGGTCCTGATTAAGTGTTCTTGGAATATGGAAATGGCAATTCTAGGAAGATTATGAAGTTAACATTTTCCTTAGCCTTCAAGCCCTGCTGCTGAATTCATCCTCACATACTTATTAAATAATACTTATATTTTATTACAATAATTAACATAAAGGAGTGCAACTCCCACTACTTAATCCACTGCTCTCCTCCTGTAAAGGAGACTATAAAGAGGTTGGCAGGCTTGCTATGGAACTTAGAGAGATACTTTAATCACAGTTACAGACAATAGATTTTTTTTCCAGGACATTTTGGGTGGACCTGGGCATTAATCACACATTTCCACTAAACATCTCTATTTTGAACATCTGTTCAAAAGACTATCATAAATGATCACTAAGGTGATTCTGCAGAGAATTCAAGAAGCCAAAAATAAGTATTACTGTCACATTAACAAGTCTCAAGAAGTGAGGAGAGAGGATAGATTTAACATGTTTCTTCTTTGATGCTGTTCTTTGTATTAAATTACAGAATCTTTCAAGAGAAAAAGAAGAGGAAAAATCTTTTGGAATTTGCACCTTTTTTTTATCATTTTTTGCAATGTAACAAATACTTGCCAGGCTTTAGCCTGGTTACTCATACTAGGAGGAATTCAAAATGTCATTCCAGTTTAAAAGAATTTGAAAAATGAGAACCTTTTGAGGATAGGTAAGATAAGTTGAGTATGTAAAGATCATACCTTTTTTTCAATCACTAATGGACTTGTATGATGTTTTTGAAGCATTTAAAAATAGTAAGTGACTAGGAAATCTGAGGCCCAATTCTGGTAAGGGAATTTTGCCACTGATGATAGTGGGTGAAAAGTCAGATCCAAGAAAAGTATCTCCTCAGTGTGATTTTGATCCTCTGCATCATGTGCATCAATGTGCTAGGAACTTTATATTCCATTTGCTCCACTAGGAGTAAAGGACACGCAGTAACCAGACAGACAACTTCATACTTTTCATACAGTTTAAACTCCCTCTTACTTTGCAAGGGGAGTGTGATTAACAGGCATACTTTAAATTACAATTAGAAGGCCTAAAACTAACAAAGGTCTGGCTGTTTCTAAAGATGAGCAGCAGAAAATAAGGGACAGAATCTGGGAGCCTTCCTCAGGACAACATTTAATTTGCCGGTTTCAGCTGAACTGCTGTATCAGTGCTCTTTTCCCAAATAAGAGTATGAGGATTTGGGGCCCTGAAGTTCAACTCAGCCTTTGATAGTGCAGTGCAATGCTAAGTAATTATGAGCTGACTCACTTCCAAGTGTGAAGGAGTGATGTTAGTACAGGTTTACTACTAAGCAATTACTGACACTGTGGATAAATACACAGACATCCCAGGCAGGGGGATGAAATGGTGATGTTGCTGAGGAATTAACATGACTGATAAATTTCAACCTGCCTTCCTGTGATCTAGGGCCTTTTTAAATTATATGAACCCCTAAAACACTCACATTAAGATGAAACTAATACAAGGAGCAGATCTATACTCTGAAGCCTTTGTTATTGTTTCTCATGCTCCCTTCCAACTACTAATAGTACATACTTGTACGGGTTCAAGTTGCACTTACCTCTGAAGATGAGGAACAGGTAAGGTGTTGAAGGGAGTCCTTGGTAGATCACTAAAGCAAAAGCAGAAGGGGAGGTAGGATACATCTGTCCTAATGGTTTTGCCCATAACAATTGTACAACTGGTTTTCAAAAATTCCTTGTTCAGTGTTAGCAGAAAGAAACTCTGTGTGCACTTTATTATTATGAAAGGAAAGTAGAAGTACCTGAGCTTAATGAGATTTTGGAAAATAAATATACATCATGATTTGTCTGTGTGTTGGCGCTTTTTAATGCATTTAACTTTTGGTGTATAAATAAATATTCTTTTAGATACCATCTGAATAATGTGCAAATTAAAAGAGGAATAGTGTAAGCACTTCAGTGCAAATTTTCATTCTTTCTACAGTACAATATTTGTTGTTTGTTATCTGCTGTAGGCAACAACTGATCATTACTTCCAGGATGTGCTCAGGGAAATCATGAAGTGTTTATTTTAGATAATGATGTGCAGCATTCATAGCTACTTGTGACTTTCAAAAACTCAAATTAAAGATTCTGAAATATCAAGCATGTCATTAAAACATCCTTCATCACTCAAGACTATGCTAGCTTCACTTTCATGTAATTGGGAAAAAAATGTTTCCTTCAATGCTTTGCAATATGATTTAAGTCTAAGTTCACTTAGCGGAGTGGATGCAATTTAATTTCATAAGAGTAGAAGTACACTGCACAAAACTAGTGACCTACTCCTCTGACCTGCTGAAGGGTGTGCATCAGAATGCCAGAAGCTTCAAATCCCATTAACAACTGAGTAAAGAACAACAGCCTCATTTATTAAAAAAACTTGCCCATTCTCCATTAACTCTTCCAGTTACTACATTGTTAATTAACTGGCCATGGTCTTTCTTCAAGACTTCGTATGCTGACAATGTTAAAATATAAACAAACAACACCAATAAAATTGTCAGCTTTAGAAAGGTGCTGGCTGAGATTTTGGCCCTATGCAAGTACCTTCAATGCTCTAGTACGAAGGAAACTAAAGACAAGGTGACTTGTAAACACTTTTGTTAGAACCTTGAGAGTCTACTAAACATTGTCTTTCATCCTGAAGAACACGACCAATGTCACTTCTCATGTACGCTGCATGGATTTATGTTTTCTTTTTTTCTTTCACACTGCTATGACTCAGCAAAGCATGCAGCATTGGCTTATGTTTCATATCTGGTAAAGAGATTGACTTTTTTTTTTTTCAGTAATAAATATTGAGGTTTTTTCATTTGATTTCATGTTTTTTGGGTCCTTATGGTTTGCTTTTTAGTCTACTTCTCTTCTCCGACTAGCTGTTCAACTTCATGGAATTACTGTCAGTCTGTTTGCTAAATTGGGTTAGTGAAGGTCAGGAGTCCAGAGCAGCCAAATGTAGCCCAGAAATGGCAGCAGAAATTCACCGTAATGGGCACAGGGTAGAGGTCAGAAGGCTCTGAAACATGGCAAAGTTTGGAGGTATTTGAATGGCATTACCCTTGTTGTGACACTAAGTAGGATTGTTAGCCAAGGGCAAGGTCCCAGCCATGTAATGTGTGTAGCAACACAGAATCAAAATATTCTCTTTACCCAGAGAGAGCTTCCCATCCATACGAAAGACAGGAGACAGGCGAATACAAATAACCACAAGCAGACCACAGTGAAGCGAGCACATACAGGTACTACCTGTTGGTGTCATAAGCTCTGGTGTACCTATACCAATAAACTAATTGCAGCCAATTTTTATTACAAGCATTGCTGGAAATGAGATTCTTAAGGAGAAAGACAGAGTTGTATTTGAGGACATCCTTCTGAGACCTGATTAATAAAAAGACTTTTCCCAGCTATATTAGAATTACAGAATTTAAAAATGATTTTTTTTTTCTCCTTGGAGAGCTTTCAAAGTGCTATTCAAAAGCAAGCTCATTTTCCATAAATTCATAAAGGAACATCTGGACTTAAAATATCCTTTCATCCTTCGCACATAATTTTAACACTTTCCCCTGATACTATTTTTGTCTTCCTTCTTGGATTTATTAGCTTCTAAGTAATTACCTTTCGTTTCTCTTAGGTGTAATCATTGCTTGGGTCAACATTTTCAAGAAGCTCTCAGAGCTTTAAAAATGTGGTAATCGACATTTTTTTATCATTATCTGCTGTGCTCTTTCTCCTTTTCTCCTCTGCAATGACTGCCAAAGCATTTCTTCCAGCTTTCTGTGTTCTGCACGTGCATTCAAGCACTTCCTTCTTTTCATCTTCCGGGGATTGAATATTCTCCCCTTTTAATCTAAAACTGATCTCTAATCATTATATTGACTTGAGCACACAAGAAGAGAGTCAATAGGAATAAAGCTGTGATGGAGAATAGACAAGATTCTTCCACTTACACATTCAGTGATGGATATACGGTTGGTTTACACAAAGATACCTCCCCAGAACTCCCTCTTCTTTTATCATACAAACAATTAAAAAGTCCCATAAACCTCCAGAAGTTCACACACGAGGTTCTTGCAGCACTATCCCTTTGCAAAGCAAGTATTTACAAACTTTGCAGAAAAGCACAGAGAGCACCTGCAAAACCCTTTAGCTATCCTATGAGATCTGTGGCCATGGTTACACAGCTGCTTTAATCCAGCATAAATCCAGTCTGCCAGTGAAATGGGCTACTTCTAAACTCCCCTCTCTATGAAAATACTGCTTCTCATTGCCTCTTTAATGCCGGCTTTAGCTCTCCCAAGGTTGCACAGTGAGTCTGGTAAGGGAACTGATGCAACTGCAAACTAACCCAGCAACCCCCCCTTCCCGAAAAGTCATTTTTAGCCAAATTAGCTCCCTCATCCAAGTCATTGCATAGCTCTACAAGAACTAACTCTGAAGAACAGTGGACATATGCAGCTGAGGGTGAAGTGCGAGGGCTGAAGATACTGCTCTATATAGTAACAGGGACCTGAAAATCAGGTATGAAAGCAGGTATGAAGCTGCAGCCCAGTCTCTTCCTTTCTGTGACTGAAAGTCCAGCTCATTTCCAAGCTTATTGCCACTGGTTTGTTCTCTCAGCTCCTTGTACTAACAGTCTGAACTTATGTTAACACTGCTTTCTGCTGAACACAGGGAAGAACGTGCTTCAAATGGACTCAGCTCCTGGTAGACAGCTCTCTACCAATGTGCAAATGTGGCAGACTGCTCAAGACTCATCTCTCTCAAAGTGCTCCTATGTGTTCAGTCATGCAACAGGAGGAGGAAGGCACTCATGGCCCTCTGCTGTAGATGAGGTTTGTAATTTTCACCAGGGTTCTTAGGAGCCTGAGCTTCCACCATGTAAGCAAGACTTATGCCTTTCTCCTGCTTTGCAACCTCACAAGACAGATGCAAGTCCTGAGTCAGGTCAAGCAGATCCAGTCTGCCATACAGAACCACGAAGGGGTGTCAGTGTTGGTGGAGACACAAAACTAGATGCAAGACAGCACAAGAAAAGAGCCAAACCACATGCCTCACGGTGCAGGAGGCTTGACAGGTTTGGCATAGTCTCAACAGATGGCTGGTTAAGATGTTTGCATTAAATTAACTTCCCATTTTCTTCAGTGTGAAGATTCCTAGCTACTTTCCCAACAAAATGAAGACATTTCTAACCACAGAATCCAAGCAAGTGACAAAAAGCTAATCCGTAAGAAAATATACTGACAACATTATTCAATTCTAATGGCATTATCACACACACCTTGTTATCTTGATGTCCTAGAAAATGAGGAGCACAGAAACCATTTACTTTGGCTGTAACACTTATACCTCTTTGCCAACTAAGTGAGAAAATCCAAGTGGGCAACTGGATTTAACCCATCATCAAAAAACTCAGTTATTACAAGCAGTGGGAAACAATAGAAAAATCCTTCTAACAGAATCAGGACAAAGGATTCCATAACAAAGCTTAATCCATGACCTCATATTTACTAGAAGTCATTTTAAAATTGACAGCAATCTTTTGTTCTATCAAAATTAGCAAATATTACCATTAAAATGACTTTGATCCTGCTCCCATTACAGTCAAAGAAAATGCTTCCTTTAACTATCTCTGCCACAGTGCCGCAACATCAAGTCTGCAACGTCAAAACCTATAAAAACTTAGGTCCAGTTAAGAAGAGGTTCTTTTTTTGCATATGCTTAATTCCGTAGAAGTGTTCAAGTACAGGAAACTTAAAAACACCTCCACATTGTGAGCTCAGAGTCTCAAAGTTCTTCTTTACTGAAGTAAAGGGTGACTGGAGTCCTGTTGACCATATGTGCAGATCTTACACTTACAGTTTATCGCCTTGCTTGTCATGGCCATATTATTCACAGGATCAGGTCAATAAAGTCAGCATTACAAGTCCAAGTTTTTGTTATTGTCATTACAAATTGACACTGAAAAATGAAATATTTGTGTTGGGATATACATGGTGAAGGGTTAAATTAACAGCTCACATTGAAATAGTTAATAGCACTTAATCTACAGGAAAATCATTCCTACAGCACTCAGTTATAAGGTCAAAAGAAACATTTTGCCAACTTTTACAATATCTAAACTGTTGAATGTTAGCAGGGTTAAGCAGAAGGGTGAATCATCTTAAAGCTCCAACTATAAAGACTCCACACTGATACACCATTCAGAAAGCAGAAATGTGTATGCTTTAGGGGGAAAAAAAAAAATCTTTCTAATACAAACTTTCCTAAATACATGCATGTTTTCATTCTTCTCTCTTCTTGCACCTATGTATAAGGAGTTAATGTATGTTATACAAGTACAGTTATAAAATTACAAAAATCCCCATAGCAGAATTAAAAAATTATGTGAAACTGTATTATTTTTACATTTATAGCCACATACCCATGTATGATGGCCCAAATACAAGAAATGTTGATGTTCAAACAAAAAATACATGTATTTTTAAAGCATTAGGACATATTACTGCTTGTCTGCTGCACCAACTCACAAAGCTGGCTAAAGAAACCTAGATAATTTTAAAGAGCAAATCTGGTGTTGCTCAGCAACAGCACACTCTGATAGAAAGGATGCAGGATGTTGGAAGATTTAATATTAGGGAAGTGTGCTTGCAAGGGGAAGAAGAAGAACAAATACAATTTATTCATACAATGTCCATAAAATTGGGGCAGCTTAAAAAATAATTATCAGATGAAGTGATCATGCTAATATTAATCTTTGTATAGCAGAGTTAAGTAAAAAGTTATTGCATGGAACCAATAAGCTGGCATCACAGTTCATTAAATGGCATTGATGTTTGCACTGTCTTGATATGATATGATGAGGAAAAAAGGCAGTGCATTCTATGAGAATTTGAGAGCAATCTCATGGCTGAAGACTTTAGTTCTGGCAGTAGCTTGGATGAGTATTTGCCACAGTGAGGACTGAGTAAGAAATCAGGCTTCTACACTTTCTCCTGAATCAGAGGAAATCCAATGCTCTCAAGGGAGAAAGTATCTCAGACAACACATGCCTCATCTTTGCTTTGGTCCCATAGAAGCATCTCTCCCATTCATTTATTCCTGATCAGAGTAGCAAGCCCTTTTTTGGTGAAAAGACAAGTACTGTGATTTTTCATTTTGAAGTCACTCTGGCTAAGTGTTCCAGAGTGTTCTTTCTTATTGAACATTAAAAAAAAAATCCACAGAAAATAAATTTTATGTCTCTCTTTACTCAGTCATCCCTTCTACTACTGTTGGACGTTATTGAGAACAACTGTATGAGAAAGTGAGACTGTTTAGATGACAGAAGGCATGACAGTCTAAGAAGCAGCAAAGACAGATCTATGACAGAATCAGCCTTAGTGCTTTGAAAACTGAGCAGCTAGACCTGTATGAAGAGGAGAGAGACACACACTAGAACTCACTTGTAAGGCTGCTTATAAAAAACATATTTCATAAGCAGTGCCATTTTATATCAGCAGCTCTGAGGATATGTCACTACAAACACATCCTGTAGTTCCCATGTGTGACAGACATCTCCATTGATTACACCAACTCAAAACATACGACTTGTAATCCAGTATGATGTGGAGAGGAATTCTCTGCCTTGGTCAGTTTTAATGCTAATGATTTTTTTTTTTTCTGGCAAAATGCAGGACAAAGACTAAAGATACTTCTGCTCACAAACCCCAAGGACAGAACTCAAGATGTGGGGCTGGCTACAAATTCTTAACCTTCCCATCAGCTGGCCGGAAAGAGACTCTCTGTAATCATTTGCCTCACTGCATTCTACATAAAAAACCCTTCTTGCTCCTCCTAGACATGTGATTAAGTGGATACTTAAATCGGGCTATAATGTCATAATTCCCTGAAATTTTATCAGCGTACTCAGAAAACAGAAAAGAGAGACTTTCTCAGAAATAAACTTTGTAGGACTCTAAAAGGTACACCTGAGCAGAAGGACATTAGCTTCTGCTCATCAATGTGCTGTTCAAACAGAATTAAAGCAAATTTTGAAGAATTAAAGAATTTCAAGCAAAATACCTGTTGCTATAATGTTTGACTCTTAGACAGCTGGTGATGACAACACAGATGTTCAGCAACTGCATTACTCTTCTCTCAGTCCTAAAAGTAAATGTCAAATACTGCAAGATTCTGTTGCTTCTCTGATGTAAAATTCATTTCATTAAACGGGAGTTATACTATCTTGCCTATTAAATGATTGGCTGCATGGGAAACAAGTCTGACAGCACTTCTCAGAGAAACTGTCCTCTGAGTGACTACCTTTGGTATGACCCAGCTATACCCTTAGCTTGTCAGAAACTATTTACATTCAATAACATCAAACTTTCACTGAAAATAAAAAACAAAAGCCCTTCAAGCACCTGCTGTCCCCAAATGACAAAGAAAAATGTAGACTAGAATGAAAAAGGATAAATATTTCATAAAAATAAGCATTTCATTAAAATTTCATACATATAATTTCCCTTCCATTCTGGCAAAGGGGTTTTAATTAAAATCTACAAGGCACAAGTGTAAGGTGAAAGGCAGAACTAATATCCTCAGGAGAAAAAAAAAAAAAA
>VZZY01019351.1:268607-287609 GCA_013400335.1 Eurystomus gularis
GTCCTCCAGAGTAACCTTAATGCATATTGAGCCCTGCTTCCCAGGAAGGGGCCGGACATTGCCTGATGATGGGAAGTAGATAATAAATCTTTGGGGTTTTTTCTCTTCCACACATAGATTTGCTTAGCTTCGCTCTGTTATTATTAAACTGCTTTTGTTTTACTCACAAGGGGTTTTTTTCCCCCATCTTATTTTCCTTCCTCTTTTGCTCTGCTGAGGAGGGAGAGGATGGGGGAGGGGGGGCAGTGATAGAGTGGCTTGGTGGGCTCCTGGTGCTCCACCAAGGTTAACCCACCACACAGTTCTACCAAGTATCAATAAAACAGTCATCTTTCCTGCAAATTCTGTTTGGAGAGCATAGTAGTGATTCTAGCTGTACTAGGACTGTCAGCAAGAATGACTACTTGAAGAAAATGAAAATATTTTTGCATTTACCATAGTCAATAGGGAGTAATCTATACTGTTAAGTATTGGTGTTTGATCTTCATTGATGGATGATTAAAATGTCTAAAGGTCCATTCTTAAATAATTCTGTATAAACAAACAGTTATTTGCAACTGTCTGCAATTAAGAAAAGCATGACTAAGGTCTGCAGCAAGACGTCCATACAGCTCAGGTAGCCATAACTACAGATATGCATTCTCCCGTGATAATCACCCTCAGTTCTGACTTTCATAGTTCAAAAGTGTCTTTGAAAGTTTGTTCAGGAATTCTTGCAAAATTCAAGTGTTACAACTACTCTAATAATCTAACAAAACTAAACATTGTACTAATGCTGGCTCAGGTGCATTTCTAACCCCTCTGTGAGCTCACTGAGTTCAGCCAATGACTGAAAACTAAACCAGGCTAAAAAACCCAAAAACCTAGGGAGTAGTCAAAGCCAGTAGTAAGGACAGCAGCATGGAATTCCATGAGGTGTTAAGAGCCACAATTTCTGCCGAAGGACATTTGAACAGCTGGTTCAAATATCTTATATAGGATATTAACTTTCAGACTAAAAATCAAAAGACTGTTTGTTTGGCTGAAAATGTATTCAAACTCCAAAGAGCTGGAGAAGACACCTGGCATCCTGCTGTTGCTCATCCTCCCTTCATGCTATTAAGTCATCTGGTCCTGCCATGTTTACCAAAGGCTTTTTTTTTTTTCTTTTTTTTAACTGAAACTAACAGAGCAAGGTTCCAGAGTTACAATATATGTATTACTGAGATACATGAACTCTTCCTCTGGGCTCTTCTCAGATTTGGACAACCAGCTCCTTGTCAAGTTTGTTCCTAGCTTTCTCTGCCTTGTCCTTTTCTTCATCATTATCTCATACAGGCCCCCCTTTTCCCAGCCCTCCCTTCCCACTAATAACCCTCTGATATCCATTTGTTATAATGGCTTTCACAATAGAACGAGTTTCAGCATAGCTACAACAGGTTGTCTTCATCAGTTCTTCGAACAGTCCACAGAAAACTAGGAGTCCACACACTGCCAAGTGACACTATTGAGCCATAATATTGACACAGTGATACAAAACAACAAAAAGTATTTATCACACCATTTCATTTTCTGATGAAGAACCAATTATCTCGTCTTGCTCTTCTCACTATTTATCCTGCCACTGGAAATGGCTGAAGTCTGCAAACATATAGAATGTGATTTTTAACCATCTTTCAGAATCTCCTGGAATCAGTTAATTGGAAAACAGTCAACAAAACTTTCCATAAGTCATTAACAGTTGTGTTACACTTCTCTAGAGGCCTTTGGAATATCCAGGCTGTGTTTTCTCTGAGATGAGTGAAATGCAAATCTTTAGTATTTATTTCTACTTGCTCTGCCACAGTTAGACAGGCTATAAGGGCTTCAAGACATGTGCAAGTTACTGGAGAGCTACACGTGACAATATTTGCAGAGAAATACCAGGGGACAGCAGTTTTCAGCAGGTTTTGCAGACACACAGCTGGGCCCAGGCAGAAACTGATAACCTATAAATCCAGCTAAGCCATGACAGGGACAGTGTGACTGACCATTCTCTGCCAAACCGATGCCACAGCACAACTTCACACAGAGACAGTGTTCTGGGATAAGATCTGTTTCCTTTCAGGTTTAGAGCAGACCTAGAGTGGGGTCGTGATTCAAGATTTACACTCCCACATGGTTTTCCTGCAAACATTTTTTAAAAAGCAATGAAAATAAAGGAATTTGGCCATTAAATGGAGTCTACACTCCAAAATGTAGGAAGTGATAAATAACCTAAGGTAAAAGGACTATTTGCAACCATGTTACTAAACCCTAGAAATAAAACAAACAGTCTTCATAATCTCCTGTATATTTTGTGACAATTGTATTACTTTGTTTCCCAAAGAACAGTGCACATGTAGCTACATATCTGAAGATGCCCAGAACACACTAGAATGAAGCCTTACATAGTAAACCAGCCATTGGAAAAATTATGCTGCACTGTCATAGACTATTTTTGTCAGCAATGTGTCGGTTTAAACAAAGTTGCATTAAGAATTTGCTTTTGAAAACTCATTGCCCCCTGTCCTGAGATGAAAATCATGGAATTCAGAACTTCCTTACAGACTGAAAATTACCAGTTTGTATCAGCTCCATTCTGCATAAAAATGCCAGTTCAGCACTGACTGCAATCTCCTATACCTATTCCTGTATCATAAGCTTCAGCAACGAGTTTTGTACGCTGCAGCCAACCAGACTGTTAACTAACCAGCTTTGTAATGATAGGTCGGTCTCATCCTCTCCAAGCATCACTTTCAGCATCCAATGAATGTTAATCACGTTTATCCCAGCACAACATAACATCTCAACAGAACGCACACCAACGGGCTCTTCAGGCAGATACTCAGAAAGGCTCCCTGGAGCATTTTTCTGCAGCACTTCATGCAAACCTGCACACCAGTTCATTGATTTGGGTAGATACCTGCCTACGAAATACCAGTAATTGTTTATACTTATGCAAGAGACAAGAGAAAATGGGCTTAGAGTTGCTCTGTTTGTTCATAAGTAACATAAGAACATGAGCATATTTTCCACCTTTTCTGATAGGAGTTTTCAGCTTCAGTTTTTGTAACACTGGAAGTGTCAGAAAGAAAGAAACAAACAGATTCTGGTATCCCAACAGTGTTTTATAACACAGGTGATATGGTGCCAATAAAACTGCACCATAAGTATGAGATAACATTTAACATGCCTGTCTCAAATAGAAGCTAAAGTTCTAAGCTAAAGTTCTAAGTGCCTGAAGTATTTTTCAAGGTTACACTGTATATTTATAAATCTTACCATAATAGAAGCCCAAACAATTTGAAGTTTGATGCAGAGTCTTTCACATATTGCTCCCATAATATCCTCATATAACAAAGGGAAATTGTATAATTAGTTGTGACAATGGACTTCTTAAAAAATTAAATTTAGCTATGGTTTCAGCAAGAGTCTGCACTTTATTAGCTGCAGTTCAGATGCATGAGCTACAAAACCTGCTTGTTCACTCACTGTGTGTGTCCCTTCTGAGATTAGGAAAATGAACAATCTAATTAGAGATAATCCTGCCAAGAACAAATATCAAAGAAGAAAAGCTGGAAGAAAAAGCTTTTCTTTATTTTTTTCCCAGCTGACAGATGAGTCCGTTAACTGTGATGTGGACTGTGGTCTTATCTCAAGCAAAGGATAATGAATGCATTAGTCCATTTCACAACTGTTTATTATATCTTTTAAAAATATTATGATATCTTCTAAACATAATGAGGCCTGCACAAAACTTGCTGATTGTTAAAAAAACCCACCAGGATACAGTTTCAATGCATAGAATTTTTTTAACACTAAGTAAACTGAGCTGCAGAGAATAAACAAGCTTTGGTTTATGCAATGTTGCCTAATCTCTGACTCTCATAATGGGAAATAAAGTGCCTTTTATGAAGTTCTAGTCCCTCCAGAGTTATTTGGTAATAATGACTTAACAGGCAAAGTTTGAAAGTAAAACCAATTTTTAAGCGAGCCAGAATCACAGCTCTTTGGAGATTATCACCGGAGATCAAAGTCAGCAACAAATACCCAGAGCCAAATGGAGAATGTCAGGGTTGTTTTCTTAGTTCATAGAAGCTTCTGAGTTTTATATGGTCTCCTTGCTAATTAAGATTCAATGTACCAGTTAGCTGTGATCTTTGGTGTCTTCCACACCTGAATAATATTTTCTGACATTTAAGTCAAGCTAAATCTGAGTGCCTTAGTGACAGTAATGAACTGTATACTCGGAACTATATTGAAATATTTCCTAGGTTGCTTTGAAAATGTGGAGGCAGCAGCAGACTGAGCTTTTTTTAAGATAATCCCATGCCTTGTTACAACATTTCAAAATTAAGATAAAAATTGAATGAATTAGGGTAAAGAAAAATGTAAAACTTTGTAAAATCTGTATTTTATTTCCTATTTTACAATGTAGTGTTTCTCAAAGTAGCACAAAATAAATTTTGCCTTTTTTAAGACTGAAAGGTCTGGGAATTTTGAGAGACAAAAATTCAGTCCAGCAACTGCTACTTCTATAAAGGCATAGTTCTTATTTCTTTGTATTTCCTATTCTCATAATCAAAGAAACATCGGGCTCTTTCATCATTCAGCATATTAGTCAGCAAAACCTCAAAGAAACAGGTGTATGAGAGATTCTCAGGTATTGAGAAAGAGACCACTGCTTTGGTAGTTAGGCTGGTACTAAAACAACAGAAAAATGATAGGTAGGAGAAATGTGCCAAGTAAAAAGAAGCCACAAAACCTATCATATCACTGTATCAATATTTCCAACAAAATACAAGCCATTGAATTGCAAACGCAGGAAGAAAATCTTACTCAGGGCTACCTGCCAGCTACTGAGTCACAGCAGAGTGTCAGTGCCACTGGTTCCTCACAGCAGCTGAATCTTCATCCAGCTCTGCAGTGCAGCAGGTAGGAAAGTATCACAGTCAAAGGGAAAAGACAAGTATGCCTGTGTAAACAGTGATATGCAAATCAGACTCTTCATTAACAGGCCTAACCAGAATGAGAACTAATCAGAGAACTGGGACACGGCATTTCTGCAGATGCCTTTATCAAGGGCCAAATTCTGCCTACTTTATTCCTAAGCAAGATCACTCAAATAAGCCAAGTTAAGCGTGTGTTAAAGTGTGTTCTTAAGTGCCACCTATAGGACACTGCTTTCTCAAACTGAAGTAAATACAGATGTGCTTGCCAGCTGGCATGATTCACAAATGCTAGATTTCTGTATTGATGAGCTTCTAAAAAAAGAGAAGAAAAATATAAAATTCCAACTAATTAATTTTTTCCATGTTTCAAAAATTATGCATATGGGAAAAATAAAAACTTTTTTAAATTGTGAGAGGGAGAAGCTTACTTAAAAATTAAAAGGATTGCACTTAGATTTTTAATTTCATAACAAAAATTCCTGCCCTGCAACTGAAGTGATTTGTAATTTCCCACAGAGAGAAAAGGCTCCTCTCCCAATTACATGTTTTCATCCTTGCACTGACTCTGCCACTTATTTTATTCTTGGTGAGTTCATTCAACTCTCCAAACTAGCAGAAAAATACTGACAGAGGTTTTTTTGAGGGGTTAGTTCTGCTCACTTGGTCAGATGAATCAGCTCCTGGTAGTGAGCCAACAGAAGGAAGATGCAGGGAGGAGCATGCCACTGTGAATGCGGGAGAAAGAAAGGAGTAAGAAGTGACAGTGCCCCCTTGGAGGTTGTGAGCTACTGCACCGACTCAGATATAACACAAGACTTAATACAAAAGAAGAACTCCTATAAACCTGTGCAGGAAAACATCTGAGGATTTTCTGTTTCTTACAATTAGTTATCAGCCCTAATCCCGTATCTGCTTCCTATGGTCCCTAAGAACAGCATATGTTGTATTTGATCACATTCCACTTCTCCACTACTAGCATCCATGTGCTCCACCTCTGCCCTGGCCAAACAAGGTTTTCTGGAATTTTGAACCAAAGTAACAATAAGCCTCACAACTATGATCATGAGGAAGGTGCTTATCCTGAGGAAATTTCCAAAAGCAAATTCTTGCCAGCTTTCTGTGGCTTCTGTCCTGTTCCTGAGTACAAATTAATGTTACTTCACAGAGGTTCAGATCTCCTGTCAATCACTCACTGCACAGATTGAAACTTAAGTGATATCTAAAATGATTTAGTCACATTATGGTTTTTGCTTCCTTCTCTAAAAGCAGGGATTATATCTTTAATTAATGCCAATGAAGTTCATCTTCATGAAGTAATATACATTTTAGCTAAGGAAGCAATGAGACCATGACACCATCAGCTCTGCTCACTTAGGGAAGGTAGAGGAAGATAGCTTAAAAAAGCAGAGTACTCTGAAGCCCAAAGTTCAGATTTATGCACCACCTCCAGTCTATTACAAGACTGGTTTTAATAAATTTCAGAGACACCTTAACCACAAAGTAAGTCTTTTCCTTTGAACTCTTTGCTCAGTGCATCTCACAGCTGCTCTAGAAGCAAAACTTTATGTAATGAATAAAACCAGAAATTAAACAGCTCACTGCAATGATTCTGATCTAAAATTGAATTTAAAAAGAAGTTGGCTAATTAGGAAGCTCTACAGAGTATCACAGTCAAATGAAATAAGATCTGTATGAGAAATTATTTTTTTAAATTGTTAAATTGGCACGTAGATCCACAGTTCCATTGTTCTTCTTTATCTGCACTAACAAGAGACTAACCTGAAAAAAATGGTGGATTTATGCTAAAATTGTAGCAATGGCTATATTAGGAATCAAACTGTTTTTTCTTTAATTGAGTTTTATAATTTATGGGCACAATAATAAGAGAAAACATAATAAGTCAATCATATAGGGAAAAAAGATTAGAATTTTCCTCTATTATCATACAGTCCTAAGGCTCTACTATTGCACTATCAAAAAGTTGAAATATGTTCAAAACCCTCTCTCACATCCAGTCTGTTCAGAACAAAACTTTGCTGTCTTTCCTTTATCTTTCTTCTTTTGGGATCCATGGTACCTACATCATTTCTCAAGCACATATGGACTTTGCAGCTCAGCCTCTACAAATAACAAATAACTAAGACTTTACTTTCAAAGACCTGTCATGAGCTGAAGTTAGAATAATGTGGCAAATTTAGTTGTTTTTTTTGATGAAAATTTGTAGCTTTCACTGCAAAACATTTTCCCTACAACTAGACATAAAAGTAACCTTCACTGGAAGCACTCCAATTCAACAGCAGCACTTCACAATATTTTTTTTAAAACAGTAGCATTATATATATATCTATTTACCCAAACCACATTAGCTCTGATTGTGCCAGGCATGATAGTAATACAGTAATAAGTCCCCATTCCAAACTACCTGCAGCCTAAGTGGACAAAATAAAGGAATATAGTGACTATCTTTGTCACTTAGTTGAAAGAAAACTAAGACAAAATTATGAATCATAAACATTATAAGCATTAGCACGCAAATAAACTACTATGGATCTGGGAATAGAACACAGGTGTTCTAAGTCCCTCTCCTGTGTCTTAGCCATAAGGCTTCTCCTTATGAGTAAAATGCAGTAGGACTTAGTATTGAACTATGAAGGTTTTTCATCGAGCAGTATTTGTCTAATATAAACAGAACATTTTCTCCAAAAAGCAAACCCATCTATTTTTTCTGACACTATGCAACTCTTTAATGACTTTTCAATTTACAACTAAAATGCAACCAGCTGTGGCTGCCTTTATATCCCATTTACTTGTCTTTTTCAGCAGCATATCCAGATTTTCTCTCTACTGGGATTTGTTCATCCTGGGAGCAGACATCTGCCTGCAAGAACCATCGTGTTTGGAACATTTGGAGATGCACCTGAGATGCCACCCTTTTTTACAGGTTCCAAGACAGTGGTAACACACCAACACAATGCTGTGAAACAAAAAAGATCTTTTATTTCATTATTTACAGACTGCATTTGGCAACCCTGAAGCTGTTGAAGACCAAAGTAGGGCTTTGGTATTATGTGAAACTTAGCGCCTTGGGTGGCCTTATGCCCTAGACCATTATAAAGCATTGACTCAAGGGAGATCAATACCAACATATCCTGGCAGCACTGGGCTTAGGAGCTTATGAAATCTGACAAGATCACAGCCTGAAACGGTAATTGGCAGAGAATGACAGGATTTTTAACTGCTCTTATTGTACTTAAAAAATAAACACTTGCTTTATGTTTATTGGATAAAAAAGCCTAACTGTTTAACTCCAGTCTTTATTACTAATTAAAGGCCTTTCATTTTTCTTCCTTGCTTCAATCAATAGGATCATCTTCCGATGAGGGTTTGAGGGTGTTTGTTCGGGTTTTTAAAGGAGGGAGATTATTCAAATACAGGACTAGAAAATTTTGCTACAGTTACTAATACCATATTTCCAAGCAGCAGTCAGGGCAATGTGTGAAATATTCTGGAATTAATAGAACAAAGAGGAAATGGAAAGATGGCAAGACACTGTATCCTAACAGCTGGATGCCAATTACTAGTCCCTGTTAACAAAACACAGCCATCTACCAGAGGTGTCTTCGTCTCCCCACTTGCACAAAGTGGCAATTCAATTACAGGTCTCTTCTTTTCACACAGCTCAAAATTTTAAACAAGGTTCACCTAAAAAGATCAATGTTCTCCACTTCATTGAAGCCATTATTACGCTTCTTTATTGCCACCCTAGTTATTATAAATTATGGCTCTTTTACCAGTTGATAAATTCTATAACTTCCACCTTTGTGTGCTTTTAAAGTTCACCCCTAAGAAGGAGGTCTTCTGTATAAAAAGGATCTCTCTTGATCAGTGAGTGGGTTGAAATCAATCTGTATTACATGAGGTGAGGTGTCAACAGAAATTTGCCCTGGTATGCACTTCTACTTAATGCCACCCATAGCACACAAAGTATTTGGCACCATAGACTCTTCTATCTTTTTTCTAGCTGAAAAATGTGTAATGCTTCCTTGGTTGCTCTGTTTGTCAGGATTTGAGGAAGGAAGTTACATATGTCCATATGATAATACCAGCAGCATTCAAGGTCAGAAGTGGAAGTCAGGAACAGTATAAATTGAGGATCTGAATAGAAATTTGAAGGAATAATCATTTGAAGGCTTCTGGGGAGGTTTTGCTTGGGGGCATACAAGCCTTCAGTCTACACTCAGATCATGTTTTCTCTTTATTCTCTTTATCTAAAGATGGCTACTTCAGATGCAACTCCTAATCACAAAGTCCCTAATCCATTGGTTACTAGAAGCTTTTGGGGTTTATGGAGGCAATGATTCCTCTTTCTAATTCTGTTTGGGTTTTTTGTCCTTTTTCTTTTTTTTTTTTTTTTCTTCTAAGCATTTACTACTGGTATTGTGCCAGAAGCCCCTATGATTGATAAAAGATGGAAAGATGTTTGAGATAAAGCACTCCAATAGTAAGTCCATCATCTGTTCTAATCTGCCATGTGGAGTCTCTGAGAAGATCTCAGGGCAGGCAGAAAACTGGGGGTTGAAGAGAACATCCATATACTAAGCAATTCTTCCAACACACTGTTTAGAAAATATGAGCTGTTTCAGTGCATTAAAACAGCAGGAAAAACTAATCACTTTTGTTGTATTAGTTTTCTGCCAACTCAGTACAGCTTAGCAACCCAACGACCAAGTGAGTCAGGGGAAGGGTTCGGCCAGAAGCAAGAAACAGCAACAAAGCAGCCAGCAGTTAGGTTGCCTTAGGCTGCGAGAGAGCTCCAGCCTTCATTTCCTGTCATTTTTTACCTCTGATTGGCTTATCAAGAGGTCAGATGGGGAGCAGTGCTGCTGTAACGAAATGGGAACACACAGCTGGAGGAAAAGGAGAACAGCAGCACTCCAGTGCCCCGGCTTAGATTAGTTTAAACCACTTGAGTCACTAGTGTCCTATGTTTTCAGTTCTGTTTCCAAAGCTGAGATGCTTACATGTGATTAATTCCCTCAAATGGAGTAGTGAAGATGTTTCTAAAGGATTGTTGGTGAGAGGTCACTAAGCAATCTCACTGTTAACATCCAACCTGCCTACTCAAGTTTCCATCTTAATCTTGAAGTATGGAAAGGCCTTAAAGAGAAATTAGCTAACTTGTAACGTGAGGGGAACTGGTAACAGAGAAACAGTGAAGCTGAGCGACACACTTGCATTATCCAAAAGCTTAGCTTTCTCTTTGATTCTGCCAGTAACTTAGGTGTACATCTGCAAAACATCTAGTTCATTTTTTCCCCTTTCCCCCCATAAAAATTCCTCTTGAATGAAAGGGTCTGGGAATTATCCTGAAGTGTGGCAAACCAACTATTGGTTACAGCTCCGCAGGGAAAAAAGCTCTGAGGAAAGAAAGGAAATGAGAGAAGATACTGCTTCTATTTAAAGCAAAACAAAACCTAGCTGAAGATTTATTGACTTCACTTCTGGTTTAGGCTCTTCAGATATCTAATTAGTATGCAGTGTCATTCACAAAGCAGTCAGAAAACTGCGAAAATCAAAGGCAACATAAAAGCCAGGAATTGCTCTTCTCACGCTACCTGTTGCAATCTATTTCAACTGTGTATTGCATCTTACAGACATGACTCAGTTATAAGACCTCAATTATCTTTGGAGAAGACTTTACCAGATTGTGCCACGTTCTGTCCTTGGATGCAAAAGTGCAGTGTCCCCAGAACTGTATGTGAGCACCAAAATGTTCTTCAGTATCTTAAATGGAAAATATTCTTTCAGTATTCCAACTGAAAAGGACACCACTTAGATATCTTGTAGGAAACTTAATATCCTTTGCCTAATTTCTCTTTTGCCCTTTTTTTAATGGAACAGCAAAGCACTATTATCTGGTACTTGCAGTAGAAAAAAACAAGCTAGTAAGAGCCAAGGAAAACAAACAAACAAACAAACAAACAAGCAAACAGATAAGCCATTAAAAATTTAACCCAAACCCCACGTGTCATGAAGTCTATAAATTCTACTATTCAAGCAGATGGGCTCCAATTTCTGATTTCACCTGTAGACTAGATCAAACTATACCATAAGTGCTTGGAACATTATGTAACAACCTTTTACAGACCAAAATCTTGCAAAATACTCATCATTTCACAATCCCACATGAAACTTTAGAACTGGTACATGACCCTGAATTCATTAACAGCTAGGACTACGTTAGGGAGTATTCCTGGACACATAGTCAACAGTCACAGGCTGAACCTCCTATAAAAGCTAGCCAAGCAACCACTCCCTATTCCCCAGATGGTCTCTATTAGCCCAGCTTGTATCACAGAGCACTTACACCTTCAGGAGTTGCTCAGGTAAGAAGCTTGGCTAGTTTCTTTTCCTATTTAAAAAACTTTGTTCCAAGAAAGTAAAACTTCTAAAGAGGCCCTGTTGTGCTGTTACTCGCTTCTGTTCCCAACAGAAGATCACTTAAAGATTGTTTCTAAAATCCATGTGGTCTTTTAAGGCTGGCACAAAACTCTGGTATTTGCAGCGCCTGCTGGGAAGGTGACACCCTGTGAGCTATTTGGGGTTTCCCTGGTAGCTTCACAACGTGGTATTTGCTTTCAGGGTGTCCTTGATGTATGTTAGATGCTGCTGTGTGACTAACGTAGTGCCGCAGTGTCCCCTAGTGGGAAGCTCTACTTGCTGCCTCTCTTGTTACAATACCAACAAATCACATTTTAAATAACAAAAAGGAAAATAGGTGTGGTGGTTTTACCTGTTTTCAGATATTTCACGTTCCAGTCCACTATGCTCCTATTAAAAGCTTTTTATTTTCTCTAAAAAGCTGCTAGTAGCTCAGAGTAGAATAATACAGAAGCTACACTTTTCCTCAGGCTGTCTTTTAAAGTATATCTGGTGAGTATTTAGTCTTAACTGTCTGATTTAAATATATGCTGAGTTCTGGTGCTGTTCTTTTCATTCCATGCCAATATCTTCATGCAAGTTTATCTTCAATATTCTGCTCTATCTTTTCCTTCATTTGCTACAATGACACACTTTTCCAACTAATACTATTTCTATTTCCTCTCAGGGGCTCAAATAACCTTTGAAATTAGCTTCAAACAGCTGATTCTTTCCATAGTAACACGGATTTTTTTCAAGGACAGCACTGGCTGGTACATTAGAATGAGGGAGCATAAAGTTGTGGTTTAAAAAAAAAAAAAAAGTAATTATTGCTTTGGCACAATACAGGTGTGACACAACAAGAATTAAAAAAAAAAAATTACTCTGATTAGAAGTGATTGGGAGGATCTTAGCCCATTAGCTGCACTAGAGGGAAGAACAACAGCTGAAACTGTTGTCTCCAGTAACTTAATAACTGTCAATTTATTCATTGCTGTGGAATTTTTTTGAGGGGTTGGTTTTGGTTTGGTTGGGTTTTTTTGGTGACTTCCTCAAGCAAATATGTTATCATTTCCTAATACTGTTACTCCTCAACTGGTGTTCTCTTACCCCAGCACACAAGAGGAAGAATGGTTTAGTGGATTGAGGAAAGGGGAGGGCGGGAACAGTACAGCACAAGCAAGGAACCTTTTGCTGGTGTTTGATGCCACTACAATCACTGGGAGATGACTTTTGATAGTTGCACTACATCCAAGTATATCTTTTGCCAGCACACTGCACAAAGTGGCTGCTCAGAACTTGGTGGGTACAGCTTTACCCAGCAAACACTGAATTCTTCTGACTAAATACTGTGATTTGTATTGCTCAGTAAATTTTCTAGAATATTCTGTTAAACACACAACAAACTAGGGTTTGGTGGTTTTATGTTACTACAACTACCCTTAGTATTTATTACTACTAGCCTTTTAAAGGTCAAAACTTAACTAGCTCATTTGTAACATAATTATCCCCCCCCCCAAAAAAAAAAAATCTGAGATGCAGAGGAATTAACTAAATTAAACTGTCTTGCTACACGTCTTTGCATAAAAGTTAATATTCCTTTCAATGTCACTGAACACAAACAATATTGCTTTTCCTATTCTAAAATTATCTATCTTCCACTTTGGCTAGCCAGACTTTTGTCTTAAACATAGTTTCCTGATTAAAATCGGAATCCCTCAGGAATAATTTTTTTTTTCTATACTTCAAATTCACCATTATTTAAATATTTCAAATGTTTTTTTTCCCACCCTCTCAAGAAGCCAGAGATGGGGAGATGGTAAAACCAAACAAGGCCGTGCAAGATCTGCATGAAAAAGGAACTGAATTTCACTTAGCTCAGACAGCTTCATAATGATATTTTTTCTTTAGAAGCGTCTTGTTGATTTCTATGGTTAGGAAAAGCAAAAAGTAGTAAGTGGGTCACTTAGTTCACTGTGTAACTTTTCAGCAAGCCCTAACAATTTTAAGTCTCAAAAATTCTGTTTTTATGTTTACACAGAATTGCTATTTCTGTCCTGCAGCAGACCCAGGCAAGCCACGTAATGGGCTTTCAAAAGGAAACACTGTTCATCTTTACATGAGTAGCAAGAGCAGACTAGTGGTCTGTAAAGAGACTACAGTGAGGAAACCTCTTCATCTGCAGAAAACAGAAACAGAAATAAGCCCACTCTCAAAGCTGAATGTGAATAGTGTTAGTCATGCATGCTGCCCCTCCTTGAAAAATCTGTGAATTGAAATCAAAGTAACACTAGCTTTTTTTTGCTTTTTTTTTTTAATGTGCTTGAAGCTGTATCCTCTATAAACTACATTCTCCTTGTCTGCCCCAAATCTCTCCTTAGGAATTTGTACTTTGTACACAAAACAAACCTCTTTAACTTAGGGCTCATTTGCAATGTTTCAGAACTTCTTGCTCACTTTAAAATAAGAAGGGTGAGGAAAGAGGGCATTGAATGCATCCAGTGTCTGACTTCATAATGTTCAAATCATTTTGACCAAATAGTAGTAAGTGAAGCACAACTGAATCAGATGGCTGTGTAGCAAATATTTTAGCAAATTTCTTATGCACAGTATAAACTTTCCTATTTGATCTCAGCAGATACTTGACATAAAATTATCAAATGTTTCTATAGTAATAACATAAGAAAAGATGGCCACAGAATGTAGTGGTAGTTTCACTTCATATTTTTACAAAGAAGCTAATTGGAAGGCTGTAAAGGGGAGTCCCATTACCTTATGGGAGCAACATACCAAGAGGTAAATAGGAGTCTTGGTTTGTCCTTATTTTCTCAGTCACAAAACTCCCATCCCCTGTTCTTCAGATGTATTGAAAAAGAAAAGTTATTTCAATGCTTAGAATTCTGCTCTGCTTCTCTAGCCAATGTTGCCCTGACTCTAATAATTGGTGGAGAGTAAAAGGCAAAAAATCAATGGCAAGTCTTACTCAAGTCAAGCAGAAGTGTATTCATATAGTCAACTGCAAGATACCAACCTACAAAGTTATTAGATCCTACTTCCTTCTAAAGACAGCCAAATCCTGCTGAAGTCCATAAGATGGAGTAAAACTCAGCTTTATAATCTTTTAGAAAAAGCAGCTCAAAGCCTATGCTTAGCTCATATGAATCATGGGTGAATAAGAGGCTGCTAATGTCTAAATTCTCAACAAAAATACAAGAGTTTCCCTGTGCTTTGTGGAATAAAAGTTGTTAAATTTTCAGTGTCTGAGAAACCAAGAAGACAGAATCAATCTTAAAGTAGCTTACAGTAGGAGAACAAGTAAGATACAGACCTAAAGATTTATTTTGCTGGAAGACTACTGAAATTGATCTTCAACTCTCCAATTCCCTCCTCCTCACATTTCTTAAAAAGAAACAAACAAAAAAAACCCCAACACTTTCCTTTATGTGGTAAAAAAAAAGCTAATATGCAGCATCTACTATCTCGTGACTAAATGAGTGCTATATCTCAAGCACATACAGTTGCTGGATGGAAAAATGGATAATAAGCTCCCTCAGCAGGCTACATCAGTATTTGAGACACCCAGTAAGATCAAGTTTTCATACTGGAGTAATTTCAGTTCCCCTTCATGATAGCTCTTTTCTACCAAACAGATGGCAGGGGGGATGAAACAGGATGATATTTAAGGTACCTTCTGATCCAGATCATTCTATGATTCTATGAAGTGGCCTTACTGACTACAGTTAGTGTCATGTCAGTGATGTCAGCAAGCACCTTTCATGCCAATCCACCATTTTAATCAAGTTATGATGACTTGAATAATAAAGTAACAACGAACTCTTTGTCACCACTTAACTGCATAAATCTGAGATGTCAAAAACCACTGTAAGCCTCCCAGTTGAAAATGATGCTTGGGAACACAGTGATAAAAACGTGCAAAGTGTGTTTGTGTTACTTTCATAACCTAGAATCACAGAATGGTTTGGGTTGGAAGGGACCTTGAAGATCATCACCCCCATGGCAAGGACTCCTCCCACGAGGCCAGGTTGCCCAAGGCCCTATCCAACCTGTCCCTGAACACTTCCAGGGATGGAGCAGGGGCAAGTTGGATGGGGACTTGGGCAACCTGGTCTCGTGGGAGGAGTCCCCCACGTTTATGTTCTAATTTGTTTAAAAGTAAGTTCTTTCTCCGCCCCGAGGCTTTAACTGCGGCCACCAAGCGAAGCGCTCCGTGCTGCTGAGCCCTGTCAGACAGCCCTGCTTGCGCCGGCGGCCGCTCCGCAGCCCCGGGACCGGCTCCGGGGCCGGCTGTCCCCGCAGCGCGGGCCGGGGCGGGCAGGGCCCGGGGCTGCCGGCTCCATTGCTCATGACCGGTGTCATATGACACGCTAAAGATGGCTGAAGGGGGGAGCTGCACCGCCTCTGCCGCGGAAATAAGGGAAGACTTTGAGATTATCGACCGAAAACAGATTCCTAACGCGGCTGAGTTGAAAGCCGAGGGCAAGGAGAAGGCGGAGGAGGGGGGGTGGTCCGCCCCCATCTTGTCGCTGGCCAAGAAAGCCTCGGAGAACTTAGCGCTGAGCTACGGCCAGGCTCTGAAGTCTGCATCTTTGGTAGGATTCATACCCAAAGCAGTCAGCAATGACAGCACAGCAAAAACAAGTATGGTTATGCTTCTTCAGTACCCTTGCTTTTATGGTGCGCACATTAGTTTGCTCCCGTAAGTGCTGTTGAGGAGTGTCGGTGGGGCGTGGATATTACTTTGAATTCGTGGGGTTTTTTTAAAAAGGGATGCTGCAGGTTTTTTTTTTATTTAAGCAAAATTATAAAAACAGCGCGGATGTAGAGCTTAGCAAAACTTGTTATTATCAGAAGAATCCTAAATGCTTAATATGTTTGGGGAAATTGACTTCAGTTTTGTGCAGTAAGCTTTTATTTTATTCCTTTTCCCTTAATGTTCAGCTCTGGGCTGCACTCCTAAGGGACCTGGTCAATGTGTTGTCCTTCTGAGGTGGGCTGGTTCGGAGAAGCTTCTCATACAGCTTCTGTGTCAGAAAGGGGATAAGTGACCTAAGATACAGAATTGTGATAAATTATTCTTTAACTGTGCTGAAAATGCTGTCTATTTAACCACAGCTCGCTTTATTAAACTTCTGTATGCATGGATATAGCAGCTGTACAGGTTTATGCAATAGGTCTCTTAGAACTGAATTAAAAGGGCTTTAGTTGAATTCATATAGAAATTAAATCTCCATGATGTTCATAACATGGAAGCAAAACCATTGAAATGCAGCAATAATTGGGCCTGGAGTCTTGTATTTGAGCGTCTCGGACAAGCACTTAATGGTTTTGGAGCAGTGGAGCTCAGTTTTGCTAACTGGTGCTGGGCTTTTTTGTTCTAATGATACGAAGTATTCAAGCTGGAGTTCTGTGGGTTCTGTGGGGAATCGTGTTTTTGTTGTGAAATACGTTACTGGAGATTGAGGGTTGTTTTGTGTTGGGGGTTTTTTTTTGTGGAAATGACTCAATGTTGCATAGCCAGAGTTTAGTTCTCACCTAAAAAAAGAAAGAAAAAAAAAAAAGACCTTTTCTTTCCCTGCATCTCTGTCTCACACCAAATTCCCAGGGATTTGCTTTCTGGACACCCACCCTGAGCACCTGGGACCTAACCTGACCAAGGGCAGAATATGCCATTTGCTTCAGCTGTGCTTGGAATAATGGTGTGGATAGATGTAATTCAAAACAACAAGCAGCATTTGGCACAGGGTGGGGAATAAAATGTTCTCATGCCTGAAATGGAGCTCCCACAGTTAATGAAACTTTTACCATAATCTTTCATCTTGTTATCTGTAATGTAAGGGAATACAACAACTACTTCCCCCAGTAGTTCAAATTATTCAGATAATATGTTGATGAGTTTTATGGAAAATTCCATGAGACAAATCTGTTCATAACCTAGAAATGCAAACAGGCACTAAATCACCTATTTGGCCTGTTCTGCCTACTCATTATTGCCTTTGACCAATCACTAGAAATTCAGTTTAAAGCAGGTATTTTATGAAATAAGGTGAGGCCTGCAAGACCACTTGTGGGAAACCAGCAACCTGCTCTCTGCTGCCATCTTTTTCCCAGAGATTTTATAACCTCTACCTGCTCCTTTAGACCTGTTATCCCATGTAAGCTGTGCTGCACACTCTGCAGTCAGCTGGATGTCATCAAACCAGTGTCTGTCCTGGAACAAACTATGTCCTGACTTGCAGAGAAGGCCAGGAGCTACAAATCTAAAGAATAAAAAAAAATAAAGGCTTGCAGTCTTTAAGACCAAGAGATGGAGAATTGTTAGCTTTTCTTCCTGCTTCAGTATTTCCTGACTTCAAAGTGTGCTGAATAATTACAGTAAACAAGGCATGGGGCTTCAAAGTGATGTTTAAACGAATCTGCTGAATTGAATGAGGTATGAGGCTGTGTGACTGCATTCTTAAAGATTGCAGCATGATGTCTGGGATCTTCTGCACTTCGGTAACCCCATTCCTAATCTTTGAGGCTTGCCTTTGGGATAGTCTCTAATACTTGTCTGTTTTGCATGTACCGACTTGCTCACAGTTTTGCAAAAGTTGTACTTGACTGTGTAAATTTGCAGCAGTCTAGAAAAATACTGTTCAAGTAATTATCTCACATAATGCAATCCTTTATTAAGACACTGTTTAAATTTTGTGTGTTTGTAAAGGAGATTTCTTTCACTTTTTTTTTTTTTTAAGTCTTGCGAATAATATGTGTATCTTGAGCAAGGTTTACAAGCAAAGTATTCCTGATAAAATAAAAATTCGAATTTAGGAAACCTTCAGATGAAGTTGGTGTTGCTACTGAAACACCCTAATACATAAAGTTGCTGATTTTCTGTTTCTGCTGTCAGCGTTTTGTTGTTGTTCCTGATGTGCAACCTGATGATATTGGCATCAATATTAAAAATATTACAGCCCTTTTAATCCTCAGTCTCATCTCGAGACATTATATGCAATGTTGAGGCATCCACGACATTGACTGTAGTCATTGATCCAATAGGCTACGAAGAAGGCGGGACTTTGTGTGCTTTGTGATTATTAACTTGATTAGAATAACTCCCTGCTTTCACTCCTCGAATATGGGAAGAGTTTGGCTCATTTTTAATCTTAAATTCTGTGCACAGACAGGAAGGTAATAATTAAAATTAGTACCGAAAGAGAGACTTGTGCGTGGTGTTAGGAATGGTGTTAACAGTCTAAGCATGTGACTGATACAGGGGCTCAACCTGTTTGACTTGTTTTTCTGCAGCCGCTGTTCCCGCAGGGGGTGTGACGGTATGTGCTCCACAGGTGACAGCGGGATTCCCCTCAGGTGCTGGCTCCGACCGCTTCAGCGGCCACTGGCCTGCGGTTGGCAGCACGGGTTGCTGACCGACGGAAAACTGGTGGCCGGCAGCCCGGTTTTGTCTGCCTCTCCCTCAGGCTTAGAGGAGGAACACCCCGCACCGCCCGCCCCGCGCAGCACCGGCCCCTTCTAAGATGGCGCCTGCGCCGGCCGCCCTCGGTCTCGCGAGAGTTCCCGGCGGGGCCGCGGGCGGTGCGCGCGGTTGCCGCGGTAACGCGGGCGGGGC
>VZZY01019351.1:287652-309233 GCA_013400335.1 Eurystomus gularis
GTCCGCGCCCCTGTGCAGGGGCTGGGGGGGGGCGGATCTCCCCTGTGCTGTACCCGGCCCTTCTCAAGCCGTCCCCCTCCGCAGGACGGAACCCGGGACGGGGATGCGCCGCTCCCGGAGCGCTGTGTGGGGCCAGCAGCGCGTTTCTAAAAGCAGCTTTTCTGTCTCCGCCCGTGTGTGTCCCCCCGCCCAGGTGCGCGGTGCCACGCCATGGAGGAGCGCGCCAACCTCATGAACATGATGAAGCTCAGTATCAAAATCCTGATCCAGTCGGCCCTGAGCCTGGGCCGGACCCTGGACTCCGACTTCCCTCCCTTGCAGCAGTTCTTCGTGGTGCTGGAGCACTGCCTGAAGCACGGGCTGAAAGGTGGGCGCCCGCTCCCGGGCGGACGAACGGGCCCGTGTCGTGTCGCCGTGTGTGTCCAGCCGGATTTCTGTGTGGCAGGAATATCAGACACCCCTCAGACACCGCGCGATGCTAATCGGTGTCGTGTATAACCGCGGGGTTGCCTTCGCCTGTCCCCTGCCCCTTGTGCCTCCTAAACTCTGTGCCCCCTTTCACTGACGTGCTGGGCAACGCAAAACGTAGACTAAAAATTGTAATTCTAAAGCTGGGGGCCTGTCACTTCTCCTCACAAGCTTCTCTGTGTATTTCCTTTAGTGAAGAAGACTTTCATTGGACAGAACAAATCGTTTTTTGGCCCTCTGGAGCTAGTGGAAAAACTTTGTCCTGAAGCGTCAGATATAGCAACTAGTGTTAAAAATCTGCCAGAGTTGAAGTGAGTTGATTGTTGGGGATGATGCATTTCATTTGTACTGCTGGGAAAAAGAATCCTTCATGTAGCTGCTCACCTTCCTTAATGAGATCTTGTTCCCAAAGAGAATAGGGTATGTAGGAGGCACTGACTTCTCCAGGAGATAAGGAGGATATCTCAGACTCTGTGCTTCTGAGTCAAACAATGCTGTCAGATTAAAAACAGCATTTGGAAACTTCTGTAACCTTGCTAAAAATAACTAAATTCTTCACAGATATTTTCTTTCTTCTTCTTTCCCTCACTTTTATGACTTTGTAATTTTGTGCGTGTGCCCGTACTATTTAATTTGGGTAATTCAGGGTGATGGAAAGAGTCTAGTTTTAATGCTAGGATGCATCAATAGTTGGGTTATGGTGGTAGTTGAAAATATATGTGTCTTCTCAAGTTAGGAAGACTTTATACTTTCCATTTGCTGAAGCAATGGGATGTACTTAAGTGCTTCTGTGTTCTGGAGACGCTTCCTCAGGGATATTTTTTTTCTTTTAATTTTCATTTTTTTCATTAAATAACTTTAATTATCTCCCTCTGTAAATGGGGTAATTTTGAATTGGAGAAATCTACTTAATAAAATGCTTTGTTTTTACTAAAACATGCAACTTTTCATTTTAGGACTGCTGTGGGAAGAGGAAGGGCTTGGCTTTATTTAGCACTCATGCAAAAGAAACTGGCAGATTATCTCAAAGTGCTCCTGGACCATAAGCATCTATTAAGGTAGCAGTACAGACATATGTTTGTTGTGTTCACTGAATCACTTGCATTGCTCTAGTAAGAGGTCCTTAATTGACCAGTTTAAGCTGGTTCTTGCAACCTGCAGAGGAGCAAGTTGTTAATGGTTTTTGCAGTGAGCCTGCAGAGGAATGGGTGGAGTGTTATCCGTGAGAGTTCTACATCTGCCTTGTGCAATAAAGGAGTAAGAAGGGGCTGGTCAGCTGAGCTTGATGAGGGCTGCATTCCTGAGTATGTGATGTCAGTGATGGAACTGCCCTTAAAATTGTTTGATGAGCAGTGATGCCTTTTAACGTTTCTTCTAGTGAATTTTATGAACCTGATGCGTTGATGATGGAGGAGGAAGGAGCGGTCATTGTGGGTCTGCTGGTTGGACTGAATGTTATTGATGCAAACCTTTGCTTGAAAGGAGAAGACTTGGATTCCCAGGTGAAGATTAAAGGTTAAATAAAACTGGTTGGTGTAAGATTCTAGTAGAATTAAGCACATCCATAAATACTTTACTGAGATGGGTCCAGAATTCTGTCCAGAGTGGCCTGTGTTGAAGCTTGTCGTGTTTCCCACATTGAATAAAAAAAAAGTACATAAGTATCCATCTCCTTAAGTAGCAGTTTATGGAAACACTGTCAAAACCAATAATTGCTAGGAAACCGAGCACACTGAATATGGTTATTTTTATGCTTTTGTGATAAAACACCAGCTTGCACCTTTGCTTCAGCTAGCAATAGTATAGCTATTATCTCTGTCTGTCTGAACTTCAGATTTTTACCTTTTCCCAAATACAGCGTAATGCGTGCTGCTACACAGAGTTGCATTGTGAAGGTGTGTTAATATCTTAAATGTATTTTTCAGGTTGGAGTGATTGATTTTTCCTTGTACCTTAAAGAAACCCCAGACAGCGATGGCAAACAGTATGTATGGTGGATTTGTGATTCTACATCGTTACGGTTTTTGTAGAACAAACCTGTCAGTCCGTGGGAGCACAGGAGTGCTAGAGATCTCCAACTCTTTTGATCATCCAATAAAGATAATCCAAAATATTGTTAACTAAACAGAAGTACTAACTGTCAAAGGTTGAGCCCATGGCTCCACAGTACAGTCTGGAGGGCTTGTGTCTTGAGCTGGGACTAAATTAAAAGCACTCCAAATTTTAGATTGTGTGTTTTATTTGCTTGTCGGAAACATGATCTGCCAGGTCACCCACTGCTAACTCACTGCTTTTTGTTCCTAAGCACCGTTTCAGAAACGCTCTTCGTTAAGTACCTGTTTTCATGGGAGAGATCAGTTATGGAGGAAAAGAAGTAATTTTAGGTGAAATATCAAGTAAAGTAGAGACTGCAGCTGTTAGCATCACTGTGTGTAGAAGACCTGTAATGCGTGGAAAGGACTTCATAGCTTGTGTGTTTCTGACACTTCAGAGCACTTTGCTTCTCCTCAGCAGCCGAACAGCAGCTGAATGGCTGCTTTATCTCCCTGGTGCTGCCAGTCTAGCTCGGGCATGAGTATTTTTATTAAAAAAAAAGGTTTTAACTCAGTTTGCAAGTCTATGCTGAAAATGCTGGTACAAACTAACACTTTGGAATGAAGGAGTTTCTTCTCAGTCAATAAATTCTCACTTTTACAACTAGAGATGGAGGGATTACAGCAGTCCTTGACCAGAAGCACTACGTGGAAGAACTTAACCGACATCTAAGGTGGGCTTTTCATCTATGCTAGTGTACAAACACTTGCCTTGTTTAGCTTTCCCAGTATGGCTTTGAATGTCTCTGCAGTCTTTTAGATTTTTGCTTGATCTTGAAATGCCTTATCTGATTAATTCCCAGAAATATTAATTTCATTTTGTAATCTTATTTTTCTGGTGACATATGCAATGGAGAAAACAAGTCTGCGTGACAGTAGTTTGGTTTTTTGAGATTTATTAGTGATTACCAGAAGACTTGGGGGCTATTTTTTCAAGAGAAAACTATTACAAGTGCATCTGGAATGTCATTCATTAGAGCAGAGTCTCTAATCTTCCCTCTTGGGTCTCTATTCTTCTCCTCTCCACTGAGGAGACAAACCTCACTTAACCTCTTGAACGTGAGATGTATTGAGGCTGCAAAAGCGAAGCCAGAACAGGGCTGCCAACTAGGGAAGTGCATGGTCCTCTCAGTGCTTAAGAGGGGCTGTTGTCCTTCCTCTGGGTGTTTTGCCAGCTCAGCAAAATATTTCACTGTTAACAAGTGCAAGATGGTAAAAATATGGTAGAGGATAGGAATAAATGTTGAACATTGGCACTTCTGTTGTTTTTATGTAACTCTTTTCCTTGCTGCAGTTGCACAGTTGCAGATCTTCAGAACAAAATAGACTGTTTAGAAAAGACCAATTCAAAGCTCCAGGAAGAGGTTTGTGTCTGGTCTATTAAATATTTCTCATGGCTCTTTCCCATCAGAGGCAAAACTGCCTTAGAACATACCTTAGACCTAAAATATCTGAGCTGGTCCTAAATGAAATGTGGCGGATTGGTAGGACTGGCATGAGCTGGCACATGGGGAAGGCTCGTGGAAAGCTGCTGCATTTGCGTTAGCTGTTAAAATGCTTTTTGGCACCTATTTGGTTTCCTTAATCAAGTTTTTTGTCTTGCCGTGATGTCTTCAAAAGTAATTATGCCACGATACGGACTTTGTCCCTCTTCCTTCTGTGCTTATAACTGTGTATGTATTTGTCATGTGAGTGACGCTTCAATTAGGAAATCTTTCCAAGCTGGGAACTGAAATAGAATCCAGCAGCATGATGATAGTGGTTGTTTTGAGTTTTGTGGTAATGGGTTGGTTTTTTTACTTATTTATATGTGTATATATATATGTATTTTTAAAGTGTATACGTATATATATATATATACACGTGTGTGTGTGTGGTTCCAAGGTATGTTGGTGTAGTCCAATTTCCAATACTTTTGGGGGTGTTTCCACTAGAAAATGCCGTAAGGTTCCACCAGTGAATGTCAACCCTCACGTGCTACCAGAATGAATACTACAGATCATGGATCTGTGGTGGATTTTAGCTGTTTACACTAGGATGCGTTTCTTTGCACAGTTAATAATTAAAAATTATTGATGAGGGCACGAAGCAGAAGTCAAGTTAACAAACATTGTTGGACTTATTAATTTTGGCTGTACGGTGAGCATGGCTACAAAGGGGTCAGGCACTTCTGGAGACAATGAAAGGGACAAAAGGGGAAGTGAGCAGCGCACCTGCTACAAGGGCTGAGCTACTAACTTTAGAATTCCTCCAGATGTTGCATGCTTGTACAGTGATTAAATATAGATGTCTTCTCTTTGTAAACAGCTTGCAGCAGCAACTGACCGGATTGGATCACTGCAGGAAGAGCAGCAGCAGTTAAAGCAACAAAATGAGTTAATTCGTGAACGGAGTGAAAAAAGTGTAGAGGTAGGACACCTATTTAAAGATGATGAGGATCCTTAAAATAAGTGATCTCTTTTGACGAGCTGTAGCTGGTGCTCTCAAAAGCAATTTCAACTGGAGCGCTAGGCACAGCTTAGCATGCTGCTGTGTAGGTCGCTGGTTTTGTGTATCGTATTCACAGGCATTAGATTTTGCTGTTCTTTACTACACATTTGAACATACTTGCAGAAGAGAGAAAGCCTTAAAAGTATGGAATGTTTTCTTTTCATTTTTACTCTATTATTTTAAATTTCAGCTTATTAACATTTGCCAGCTTAGTCATCATAAAATAGGAGGATTTTACCTGAAATGGCACATTGAAATACTGTGTTACACACAAGAACTTAAGGCGTACTTTAAATACACAGCTTTGTGGTCTTATGTGTCTTTTGCTGATATTTCTTACAGGTAACAAAAGAGGATACAAAAGTAGAATTGGATACTTACAAGCAGTCACGCCAGGGTCTTGATGAAATGTACAGTGATGTTTGGAAGCAGTTGAAAGAAGAAAAAAAAATTAGGCTGGTAAGGAACCATAACTATAGGAAGTGAAATGAAAGATAGAGGATTCTGCAGGCTTTGGGGTAGCATTACAAATACAAGGTGTATGCTGTGCACTCTTGGCAGCTATTCAGAATTCATAAAGAAATTGCAAGCGAGATGCTGGACATTGGTTGTTAACAGTGTCTGTAACGAACTGAAAATTGGGGCTTTTGGAATGCTGAAAATAAAAGGTCTTCCCCTTTTTAAGAAAATTCTGCTATAACAGCATTGTTACAGCAGAAACTCAGCTCAAAACACAAAGAGAGGCAACTGTCTTTGCAGAGGAAGATACGGTACGTGCACAGCAGTCACTTGCCCAGTGAAGTGCTGATCCGTGACTAGTAGAGAGGCTGCCCAGGCTTGCTGAAGCCTGTGGCTCTAAGTCACCCACCTCCAGCTGCCAGCAGAAACGCTTCATTCGATAGGCTGCCGAGTTACACACTGAGCTCTGTGCTTCATGCCAGCAGATCTGCACCCTTGCCCTGATCTGAAGAGCTGAAATTGTATTTTGGTCTTATGAACTTAATGTATTATCTGAGATCTAGTGCTGTGAAATCATAGTTCAATATTATTTCAGAGTGACACGTAGTTTGGAAATGCTTATCTCAGACGTAGGACTACGTAGCAGTAACTAGGAAATCTCTTTGTAAGGAACTAGAAAAAGAGTTGGAGCTACAAATTGGAATGAAAACAGAAATGGAAATTGCCATGAAACTTCTGGAAAAAGATACTCATGAAAAGCAAGACACTTTAGTTGCACTGCGCCAACAGTTAGAAGAAGTGAAGGCTATTAACTTGCAGATGTTTCACAAGTCTCAGGTATGTACGTAGTGAAATAGAAGAGCAGCTGTAGTGTGGTCTTTGCATGTTAATCACGCATCATGGGAGATGGTTAGAGAAGTAAAATGAAAAACATTTTGCTTTCTGGGCCTGCCTTCCTTCATTAGTCTCTTCATTTCCCTGGCACTTTTTAGAGTTTACTTTCTCCATCCTTTGTGTCTTATATATTGCAGAGGAAGTTTTTTTTGTCCTTTTTTGTTGTTGTTTGGGTGGGTTGTGACATTTTGTCTTGTTTTTTGGTTCGTTTGTTTGGTTTTTTTCAGTTGGGCAAAAATTATACTGATAGACATTTCTACAAGGAAGCGATGGAGTAGTAGCATTCACACAAAAAATACAGAGTTTATCTCCGTTAATGAAGTAAGATTTTAACTAAGCTTCCCCTCTCATACCTGGTGCCAAAAATCCAGAGGGGATTTATCTCAGTTTTTATTGTCTGTTTCTGGGTGCTTGCTCAGGCTTTATCCAGGCCTTTGCCTCCTTCACAGATGCACAGAAACTTGCAAGGCAACGGCCAGTGAAGCCCAGGTGCTGAGATCACAGATACACCTTGGCTTTCAAAAGCAGTGTTTGTTTTGGGTTTTATTTTGCTTCCCAGTTTCATGCCCACTAAGTGCAGTTTTTACATTCAAATCATAATGGGTATTCTTAACCCTGTCGATTTTAATACGGTAACTTTCTTCAAGCTCATTTCTAGAGAGAAGATTTTTGGCATGTAGCTGATCTCACAGATCAAAACTTAGTACAGTTAAGCACTCCTTTTGGTTTTTTTATGAGCTCTTAAGTTGAGGAGTGTCTGCTCTGGCATTATCAGTATTTTGTTTGTACATTCCAGTTAGACCCAGGCATGGCGTGTCACAAGGTAAACTGTCTTTATCTAGTGGCAGACTTTCATTAAACACTAACACTTTGTGCTTTAGAAAACTAAAATATATTTCCTGGATTTTCTGTTCACTTATTCCTACAGAATGCAGAGTGTTCATTACAACAGCAGAACGAAGCAATATCGTCTTTTGAAGGAAAAACAAATGAGATGATGTCCTCTATGAAACAGATGGAAGAGAGGTAATAATTACAAGCTCAAAAAATCAACTGAAGTCAGTGGAAAGTTTTTCCAACTGAAACCTTTATAGGATGACCTTCCATACAACTCCTATAGACATGTGGGCACACTTAGCAGCATGATGTCCTTTCTCCACCCTCTGCATTTGCATGTTCTCTTTCCCAGGCAAACATGCCGGTAACTGACCCATTCAAAATCCATAGCTCTTTCCATAGGCAGGCTGTCTAAAAACATGTTGACCTTAGTTTAAGAGCAGGTCTGACTCTCACTTTCGGTTTTCTGCAGAAACAGTTGCTTTCAAAAGTCTTTTTTTTTTTTTTTTTTCCCCCCCTGCACTAGCATTTTCAGTTTGAGCTTTTGTGGAGATCTGTATGGTAAATCTAACAGAACAGCCTGAGAGGGTGTAGGTAGGGACTATGTGAATTGAAAACAAATGTGCACGTTCCTTACCTTGTAGATTGCAGCATGCAGAAAAGGCACGGCAGGCTGCGGAAGAAAGGTGCAACAAGATGAAGCAAGAGCTCGCTGGCAGGCTTGACACTTGTCGGCAACAGATGTCCCAACTGGACAGCAAATGGTATTTCATCTGATCAGGTTTTTTTTCCTTCGCTCTGCCCTTTCTTTAAGAAGTGCTTTCTGCTGCTTTTGTGCTAAGGTCTAAAGAGGGGTAGGTTTGAATTACATTGGGTTCAGCAAGCATTGGCAGAAGTAGGCAAGGCCTGGATAGAGCAATTAGCGTGAGGAGTTTAATTTTTTTTTTTCAGAGCACAGAGTGCCAGTAGAAATCTGGCCATTCTGGCGTGCAGTGGAGCTTGCATTTTTACTAAATCAGGAGATAGGTACGGTCGTGCTTGTAGGCTGAGCTTAATGGCTGTCATCCTGATGGATTGGGGTTTCTGAAGAGGTCTGGGGGGTGTTCTTAGGAAATGCTAATCCTCTAAAGATTTCTAATACCTATAGGAAGTGCTTCTTTCACTGTTCACACTTCAGAGTAGAGTGCCATTTTTAAACACGGCTGTTTAAACAGAGGTAGTTGAATATGTACTTGTGGGGATTGGTTTTGGTTTTCTGGTTTGGGTTGTTCTTTTGTTAATTTTTTTTTTTCCTTCTAGCCATTCATTGCAGCCTGTTTTGTGTGACCTGAAAATGCTAATACAGTTTTTGATGTCTACTCCCATAATATCTCTGTTCTTCCTTTTCCCAGCACATCACTGTAGACTGTCTCCTTCTTTTGGACAAAACTGCTTCTTCTCATACAGTTGCTATTCTTAAGTGCTATAGGGTATTTTTCTGCTATAGAGTTTCTCAGAATGGATTATTTTTAAATAGCTCAACTTTGGAAAAGGAGTTAAAATCTGAAAAGGAACAGAGACAGGCTTTGCAGAAAGAACTACACCAAGAGAAGGATGCTACCACTCTGCTTAAAACAGAATTGCAACAAATGGAAGGACTGAAAAAGGTACGCCCAGCACAGGGTTTGTGTCTGCAGTGGAGTATTCTTCCTGTACCACTCTGCGGGGTTTCAGAAGCTTGGCTGATGTAACTCAAGTCTGCACATGCAATGCCAATATAGGGCGCAGGCAATGAAAACAGCTTCACCTCCTCCTCTGGCTGGCTGCCCTGCCTTGGCTGCGCAAGTGTCTGAGCCGCTGTGGGTCAGCAGCTGAAGCTGAGGTGGGGTGGCTGGGGACAAGAAGCTCATCAGGTGCCCCGTGGTGAGACGCCTCTGCTCAGGGAGGAAGTGCTGAGTTCAGGGCTTTCGGTGACTGTGTGAGGTTTCAGCTGTCTGTAATAAAATAAGAACATGTTTTCAAGCATTCAAAACAAGTGAATGCAATTTATTTTTTTAAGCATGAACATTCTTGTTAACCTGAAGAGAATTTGCTCCTGTGTATGTAGCAGTTTAGATTTTGGAGACACAATTGTACACCAGTATCTGTCTATACACTTGTCTGTGGGCGCAGGAAGCTGCATTCTAGCTGTGCTCAAGGATGTTTAAAGTCAAAAATCTTCCACTTTCTGGTAAAAATGGTTAAATGGTTTCATTATTTGTGCATAAATAATGCAAAAAATCAAGCCTTAGAACTAGGTAGTTCTGTAAAGGAGGTTATTCTTGTGGACTGCTTGGGTAGCTGCACAGACTGATCAAACGGGTCATAGGTCATAGAGCACACACAAAAACTTGATTTTGTGCTTGATTTTACAGGAGCTGAGAAAACTGCAAGATGAGAAGCAGCAGTTAGAGAAAGTCTGTGAGGAGCAGGAGCAAGCTCTTCAAGAAATGGGACTTCATCTCAGCCAGTAAGTTCTAGGAACTGAACTCCTGTGAGTGACGTAACCTGGAGGATGGAGTATCAAACTCAACAAACAATTTTTAAAAGCATCCCGTTAGGAAAGTCAATAAACAGGAGAATTTTAGGAGGCTATTACTGTGCATGGGAAACTAAAGAGCCATGAAATGAAAGTGAGGGAAGATCCTGACTGAGACAGGAAACAGCACAGTCAGTGCTGCGTTCTCCCAGTGGGACTGCGCTTTTCCCACATTCTTCTGAATACCCGGCAAAGGGCACAGACCCCAAGGCGACAGAGTGAGTGGTTCAGACTTGTGACAGGGAGCTGACTGAAGAATAAGAGCTTCAGTTCAGTGGCTGGACAGTAAGTTGAACACAATAAATATAAAATCATGCAGAGGGAATTTTTTTTTTTTTTCCAGATCAAAGTTGAAGATGGAAGATATTAAAGAAGTAAATAAAGCACTAAAGGTACTCTCCATCTCATGGGTATTGTGACTAAACATGCATTTAACACCTTTGAGTTTCACCATGGTTACCTTACTTGGAAAGATGGCTTTTGAAAAATACCAGCAACATTGATAAACTGCCTTAGAGTTCTATTTTATAAATTCATTTGTATCTACAGTGAGGTTTTAATTCCAATTTTCTAGGGTCATACCTGGCTGAAGGATGATGAAGCGACACACTGCAAGCAATGCGAAAAGGAATTCTCGATCTCGAGAAGGAAGGTAGTGTTGTTTGGGGGCTTATTTCTTCCTTTTGTCATGAAAAACAAGAATTCTGCTGTTGTATAGTTTGCCAGGGAAGACCGACCCTGCTTCAGTGCCAGGTCTTGTTGGCATGAGAACTACATCGAGAAGTAATTTGGCATTTCCTATCCTAAAAATAACGTCCTTCTGCGTGGGTGATTTCCTTGGTAGGAAGCTGTTGTGGGCGGCGTTCTCTTGTGCCGTGGTTTCAGCTCCTTCCCTGTTGAGCTGTGTGCACTGAGGACTGGATGCCGACAGGCCGTGCTCGGTGCCTCAGCTGCAGGGGACTGCTGCTCAGGTCCTGCTCGGTGGTTTGGGGCAGCTGAGGGTGCCCGCCTGGGGCACCTGCAGCCCAGGCACCAGATCTCCTCTGTGCGGAGCTGGGCCTGCGTGCGCGCTCCTGCAGGCCTGGGCCTGGCTGCACGGCGATCCAGGGAGCTGCCGGGTTCTCCAGCCCCTGGCCAGGCCTGCTCTGACAGCTCCTGGTCGTGGAGGGAAGCCAGGCTGGGCAGGGATCACACCACCTGGGGTCAGGCCTCTGCGCAGGACGAATTGGAGGATGATGTCCGTGGATTCCAAAAGCTTTTATAACGTCTGATTTCTCTCTTCCTGACACTCAGTTTTTAGGCATCTGTACTTAATCTAACTCTGTTTGCAGCATCACTGCCGAAACTGCGGGGACATCTTCTGCAACACGTGTTCCAGTAATGAACTTGCGCTGCCATCGTACCCTAAACCTGTCCGCGTCTGCGATACTTGTCACACGTTACTCCTGCAGCGGTGTTCGTCTAACTCCTCCTAAGGCTTTCATAACCTTGACAGGACCACGTTAACGTTGGAAAGTAGCCATTATTTTTTTTAATTATGAATTCCAGGCATCCTCTGCGCGGCAGACTGTCTGGCCTCTAATTTTTCCACTGTAAGACAGAGTAGTGTAAAATAATTTGTAGGGATTGTGTAAGCTTGTGTTTCTCCAACTGGAATAATTAAGAGAATTATATAAACTGTAATTTCCCTTAAAGTTCTATTTGAAACTAAAACACAAATTCACTTTTCTGACTTTTATAGGGATTTGTATTAAAATTTGTATATGGCATTTCTACGTATATTTGATCCCTCCAGGTGTCTTTCTGCACATTAACTTCGGTTCCTCTGTGTTGTCACTGTAGCTGCTCCGGTTCCTCTCACTGGCTGATGTACAGTTTTGTATTTGCTCTACCTACAGAGAAGAAAAGTCAGTTTATGAATTGTCTACAGAGAGAGCTTTATGATGTGTTGATGAATGTGCCTTCTGTCCACTGCAGTCAAAATCTACACCTTGTTGCTTGTTCTGAACGTCGCTGTGGCCACAGTACCGTAGTTACACAATAAAGCCTTTTGCAAAAACTGAAAGCATGAGTGAAGTTCTGATTTTTAACGGCTGCTGTCACGGATCCTGGGAAATAATGTCCATGTAGAGCTGTGAACGTCCTGGCCTTGAGCTAGAGCTACCCCGGTCCATCCAGAACTGACCAGCACGTGCATGCTTGGGGTGTTCTCCTGAAGGTGCCAGATAAAGCCAGCGCTCTGCTGCAGTAACTGCTTCCGTACCTAGAGTCACAGAATGGTTTGGGGTGGAAGGGACCTTAAAAGTCCATCTAGCTCCACCCCCCTGCCACGGGCTGGGACTCCTCCCAGCAGATGAAGTTGCACAAGCCTGGTCTTGAACAGCGTCCCTGGGCAACCTATTCCAGTGTCTCACTGAGCAGGGTGGGCAGTGAGTTCAGCCTGCTGGGACCACCCCGGGACACAGCCTCACTCAGCAGGAGCAAGGCAAGGACACTGCTGCCTTCTGCATATCTCCCGGCAAAGTGGTTTCCCAAGGCCGCTTGAGCTGGCTGAACGCCCAGGCCGTGAGCCGCTGCTGTCCCTGCCGTCGGCAGGAGCCGAGGTTACCCCAGTGGCAGCCAGGAGAAGGCAGCGCTGTCCCCAGCAGCCCCACGCTGTGCCACCAGTGCCACACAGCCAACGCAGAGCAGCAGGTGATCCTGCACAGGATGCGTCAAAGGCTTCGTTTAGAGTACAAAGCCCGGTGAGACCCCCACTCCACCCTTGGGCTGTTCGGTTGTGCTGCAAGCTCAGCAGGGACGTGAGTTTGTGGAGCTGGGCTCTGGCACCAACCCTGCACCCGTGACACCGGGCAGCACCCAGCTCCTGCAGCCGGTCTGTCCCAGGGCAAGGACAAGCCTGGCTGCGGGAGGAGTTGCTCAGGATTTAACCCTCACAGCTCCACTGCAAGTGTGATGGGCTTCCTTGCTGCAGCAAGGGACCTGGGAAGAAGGGTGAAGGAGAGGGCAAGTGAAGCTGCTCTGGCAACACAGGGAAGAAGATTCCATGAGTTCAGGGGAGTTCCCGTGCTCCAAAGGTGTACCAGAGCTGCTTATAAAACCACATCTCTCAGCACAGCGTTTGACAAGCTGAATTTATTGAAAGATGGTTGCACTAAACTGCAGGGACCAGTCACAGAGCACTTGGCTCCACAGAGGAGATGCCTACAAGGAAGTACAGAACCACCCCTCAGCCCCTGGTTGCAGCTTTGCGGCCCTGCAAGGAGAGCCTCGGTCATGTCACAGCCGCAGGGCACTCTGAACCAACACACCTTAGGCACCTGCAGCAGCAGGCACCAAGCCCCAAGGTCTTCACTAAGCCCCTTTAACATCCTACAAGGCCAGCTCTTGGTAAGAGCGACCACAACGCTCATGGCAGACGCGTGTTAAGAGCACTACGGTCACTGCAGCACAGTGACCCTTCTGCGGGTGTCGCTACACCACAGAAGCTGGAGGTCAAGAAGGAATGAGTTCCAGTTTTTAAAAGGAAGATTTATTTAACAAGTTTCACTTAGCGCAATACACCTAAAAAGGAAATCACAATACAATGAAAGATTAAATCAAGGCCTCAGAATTTTATACGAACACCAAGACCAAAATCCTAAAGTAGCCGTATTGCGTCTCAACACGTTTCCCCCATTAACTTAAAAAAAAAAAAAGCTTTAACGTGCCTTACAGGATATTAAAAGAAATAAACTAGAACTAACATGCCAAATGTTCACTTTGAATTTCAGACACAGCTCCTATATTGTTTCTTTACAAAAAAGCATGTCTCTTTCAACATGTATTCAAAACAGTGTTGGATGTAATATGGTATAAGAGCAACATTTAACATAATTCAAACAGCTTTAACCTAAATACGCTTACTGCTTAAATACACTCCTACAACAAAACTAACTTGAGAAACGCTCAAAATTGTTTAACAGTTATAGTCTTTACTCAACTTGGTTATTACATCCTAGATGAAAGTTCATTTCTGTATGTTCAAAAATACCGAACCTGAAAGGTTTTAAAATAACAATCCTGAATTCACTTACAGTAAAGCATAAATCACAAGCTCGTATTGCAAAACTGTTAAACTTAGTTTTTTGTTTTTTTGTTTTTTAAAAAAAGATGTGACCAAAAGTCAGCGATCGGTTACATTCCCCAGCCACCACTCATGTTGGACATGTTGGACATGCCGCCCATGCCGTTCACTCCCATGGACGCGCGGTTCCCGCTGCTGTAGTAGCTGCTGTTCATGGCGCCCTGGCTCCCGGGGTCTGAGGGGAAAACCGACAGCAGGTTCACAGCTGCTTCAGGCCGACTCGAAGCATCCTTCCCCCAGCGCCTGTCCGTGCTGGGCCACCTCGTAAATACCGCCTACTGTGCCCAATACTGCAAAGTGTCAGTTTAGAGCTCCGTACCCAAAATGAAGTTTATCGGTTGTTCAATTAAAGAGCCAGCTCTGTCCTGCCCCCCCGCTTCCACCATCAGTGCTTTCCGGCACCGTTCTGTGGAAGCGGAGGGGACCCAGCCTCCCACGCACCATCCCCCGCTCGCACTGTGTTTACACCACACTGAGAAAACAGCGGTCACAGTAACCCAAGTCTGGAGACTGGCCACTTCCCGCCCCGTCCAAAACCATTTCCCACACTTCCCCCCTTCAGCTCCAAGTTCCAGCTTTCAATCTTTCCCACCTCACCCCCCAGTTCTCCCTTAGTTCTAAAATTCACAACAGTCAAACTGTCAGCTTCCAGGGCTTGTGCTGCCCAGGCTGTAGCAAGACCCTTCAACGTCAGAACAGCACCTTACGACATGCTAAGCCTGCTGCACTTGCCCCACCGAGAAACAGTGAAGAAATGCTCTTACCATAGCCACTCATGCTGCTTTGTCCTCCGTATCCTCCTCCATAGCCCCCACTCAGCTGCTGGTTAGCTGGACCACCATAACTGGATTGGCTTCCTTTCAAGTCAAGGATAAAACCGTTAAGAGCCTGCCTGTCGGTCAGCTCGTGACCAACAAACCCACCCTTCGCCTGACTGACAGCCCCTGCACTCTGGCACTAGCTCCCTCATCTGGGTAACTCTTCCCAAGTATGTCAGTAAAGCTCAAAGAACACGTTTCTAAAGACATTCCTACCATCAAGCAGCAACAAGACCTTTTACAGCAAGTGCTTTTGACTCTGAAGTACTCGCTCTAAGGGTTTAGTTTCATGCTTTCTATGGACTATACAGAGCAGGATCAGTCTGGTCTTGTATATAATACACACTCCAGGAGACTTAACTTTGGCGTTGAATGACCTCACACAAGACTGCTGCCCGTGACAGCACCCAGCCCTTCAGGAGACACACAGACTCATCCCTAACTGGAGACCTGACACTTAACTCTGTTCCAGACTGGCTGTGCCTCACAGGAGCACCATGGCTCACCATACAGGAAACCTAAGCTTAAGGAAACTTAAGCTTACTACCTACTGCTTTTCACCTCATCACTTGTCTATGCTCCCACAAAACTCTTGTAACGTATCGGCACCACACTTCAGACATTTAGTAATGAAAATACTATGAAAGCAGCAGGATTATCTACACAGGCACCCCCTCCAGCCCACCACCCTTAAGAAAGAAACCCCCCAAGAACCGACCACCACCATAATCTCTAAGAAACCAGACAAGTCAGGATCAAGAAGAGTATCTGCTTTATAGACTCAATAGTCATTCGGATTTCTATTGCAAACACACATTTTAGATTTTCAGCAATTCTGGAGTTTGCTAGAGCAATTCAGATGGTCTCTCTGAATTCCAGACTGATTATTCCCTCACCACCAAGACCAGGCTTGAGTGGCAGGTCAGATACCACAGATACATCCTCCATCACCAGACTGTTGTGGTCTCCACAAAAAGGGGAGGGGGGAAAAAGAATGAAAGGACAGGCATCCCCCCCCTTCACACCACCACACTCCCAGGAGCCACTCACCCCATCTCACACACCACATTCAGCACCAGTTTATTCCCCCTATTCATTGCTCAAATGTATTCCCAAAAGGTTTATATACCTGGCAATGTGCTAGTGTTCCAATCTTGGACTACCCCTTCCGATTCCTTGACTGTGTGATTAAGACAGAATGTTGAATTTCAGTTTTTGTGCCAGGCATAGAATAAGCTGGAGCTGTATAAAATCAGCCAGCTTTGTTCAGTATGAAGTGCTTGTTCAGAAGTGCACTTAGGCTGTTTACACATACCCATTGCTCCCATCATTTGGCTGCCATAGGCACCACCAGTTCCTCCTGCTGTAGAATTCAAGAAGAGTTCTACATATCTGTGTTCTGGAAAAAGAAAATTGTGCCATGAGAGCATTTCACACCAAACCCACGCGGTTTGTCTCACCGCTGCCATACAACCTTTGGCATTCCAGCTGCAGCAGCTGTGCTACACCACAGTGCTGCATCCTCCCCAAAGTCGTACTCACGCATATTTGCTTTGTCTTTGGACATAGCAGCCACTGCATCCTCATGAGTAGCAAATTCAACATCTGCCTCTCCAGTTACTCTGCCATCTGGTCCAATTTCAATGTGTACTCTTACAGGGTTCAGAGGTGAGAAGAACTACATACGAAACAGTCACACAGATTAAAACGCACCAATGCAACAGTCCAGCCCTAGCGCAGGCCGCTTTCTCTAAAGGAACACCCGTTAACCACAGTGCTGTTGGCACGTCCAACAGCCACCACAGGATCTTAAAGCCATGCACTCCAGAGTCAAACTCACGTTATAGATGTCGTTCTCCGTAGCTCTGTAAGGCAGACCTCTCATGTGGACGCAGTGGCCGGTCGTGCTCTGGAAGGTGGATCCCCCGTCGCCGTATCTGTGGTCCGACATTCCTGCAGAGAAAAGAGTCCATTCTAGGTCTTTCAGATGTATTTTAGTTTCTTTTGAGACATATTTGTAAGTTGAGTTACAGTTCCTATTAGAGAAATCTTACCTCTTCCAAATCTATCAGAACCAAAACCATAGCCATCATTATACCCATTGTAGTCATCATAACCTCCATAACCTATAAATAGATTGGACAACACGTTCATTTCAACTACAGAGAGATCCAAATATGCATGAACACACTGCAGACAACGAGTTATTACCAAGTTTCATTTCTTCTAGAAGCAACAAAACCAAGGACAAATACAAACCAGTGGTTACAAAGCATGGAAGACATTACCAGGTCCAAGTGTTGCTGCTTCTCAGATGAGCAGCTCCCTCTTGGACTTCGTATACTTACCTCCTCCATAGGCTCCACGCCTCATTCTCTCCAAGCTACTTCCTCTACCAAGACTGTTATATCCCCGTGTAAGACCGGGTCTGTCGTAAGGACCAGGTCTCTGCATTGCCAACAGCTTGCGTGGAGGGTCGTAGTGAGTGCGCACTTCTGCTCGACTACTCTTGAAGATCTCAATGTACCTAGAATTGTTTCCACAGGAAGAAGTCAGTCCTTAATTCCTTCCACAAATACCTCACAACTTTACATTAAAACAAGCCATTTAGTCATAGCCTCAAAACTGGCAGTAGATTTTAAGCCAGGTTTCTTTACATGATGTAGGCAATGACATACTATTATAAGCACTACATTACTTTCAAATCAGTGTATTTTCAAGAAATTACAATTACTGAAGGGTTTACGTGCTCCTCATACTTCACAGTATCCCAACCTTAAGGGTGGGGGAGCAATATTGATTCCCCACCCTCCTCCCCCCAATTTAAAAAGTGTTAGTCAAAAAAAAAAAAAAAGTAGGAGGGACTGACGTCCGCTCAACTCAGCACTGGTTTTGCTCATGAGGCAATATAAACAGAGGGTTAAAAACCTGGTCTCCACCAAGAATTTAACCCATCAGAACACTACAAAAAGCTCTGCAGGTGCTAGTGAACCCAGCCTACGCTTCAGCAACTCAGCGTAGGCAAAAATTGCATGCTTCAATGAAAAATAGTCACAAGTAAAAAAGAATAAAAACCCTTTGTGACAATTTCTTGAAAGCTATGCTTATTACATTGAAGATTAATACAGTAAGAAAATTTGTTACATTTCAACTTATAAAACAAGTTTAGAAAGTATCACATTTTCTTATGGTAGTAAGAGTACTGTGCATGTCTTTAGAGCTAAAGGTATAATCGGTGCTATTTGAGAAGTTAAAGCCATAGTCTCTCAACTTTGTTGTTTCCAAGCTATCAGTTTTGCACTCCTCCGTTATCACCCGGGTTCCAAAGCACATTTAAGCTTAGCCCAATTTTAGTTTTTGGTCTGGGTAGAGCCAAATAGTCTGTGCCGTATGCACATAAGCAACACCTTTACTTGTCATCGAGTTAGACACCAAAACACTATTTCTATTTGGATATTAACACTTTCAGAAGAGAGAATATGGATTTAATTGTTTACCATAAGAAAAGTGACAGAGCCAACCAACCATCCATCCCCACCTGTGCCCTATTCTTTCCTTGTGTTTCTTTAGAGCCTTTTCAGCTATTTCCTGTGAAGCAAACTGCACGAAGGCCTCCCCCGTACTCCTCCCCTGGAAGTCCACCGGCAATGTTATCCCATTTGGCACGATTTCCAACCCTTCAACCCAAGGACAAATAACCCCAGTAGGGGGGCAATATTAACATCACAAGCCCAGTCATGAGTTTTTCTTATAGCTTTAAATACACCAGAATTTTAACACTTGTAAGTGAATGGTATGTTGATTCTAGAGCACTAGAAGAAAAAGCATGTCAACAAAGAGATTCACCATCACATACCATTCCGTTTATGTTCTTAACCCACCCTGCAGAGCACAGAAATGTTCTGAGTGTCAGGAACAACTCCTCAGATAATGCATCTAATGCAGGGTGCATTAAGAAGTTATATATAATTACAAACCTCTTCAATTCTGTGAAAGTATTAAAGATGAACTTTTTAAATAGAACTTATAATTCAAACACAGCAAGTTAAACAGCTTTATATATAACAAGTGTTTTTACTAGAAGTCACGCAGGTAAAATAATTAGTCTTATGCAAATATCAAGTTTCAGCATTAATGTTTTATCTTTAGGAGTGCTTAATTAAGAAAAAGTCATGAAGTGATTTCAAAAGTATTAGTTTCTGAACAGAAGAGGCACATTTCGTACATTAAGCACAATAACACTTTTTAAAGCTTGCATCACTTAACCACGTAAGAAAAACAACTTAAAAAGCACATGCTTAGGAACTGTTCTTGTTCACAATATATTACTGATTCAGAAAACAAAAAACAAGTTCTGAAGTTGTAAAACTGGAAATATTTCTACTGTGTTTTAAAGCAAAACAGTACACTCAATCATATCTTGTTATAGCAAAACATTCCAGCTAAATTTTAACACTCACACTTAGAAGTCTACTATTTTGAAAATGCTAACAAGTTAAATCCTAGGTAAGTCAACAGATTTCATTCTTAGGCATTTATACTGGTATTCCAGTTGCTAAAAACATAAAATTGCTGCAAAAAAGTGAGAATGAATCAATACAAGACATTATTTCTTCATCCATAAAAAAAAAAAATTATGCTAAATAACATTAAGGGGTATTTTTTCCCCCCTAGAAAGCAGAGAGGGGAAATCTGTACTTGGGGAAAGTTTAGCTGGTTGCGTTTTTCTGGAATCTTACCCTATACTCAGTATGCCTACAAGAAATCATGGGCACGATGCACGCCCTTCCTCAGATCCTGCTCCATGTACTGAACTGAGCAGTAAGGGTGTTCTACATCCCTCACTCAGTGTGAACCAGCTAAGACAAGACTGTGGGTGGAAATATCCTCCCGAGTGGTTCACCGCTAACTTAGAAAGCAAGACTCTCGTTTTCTGCTCTCCTTACAGGGAACGGTACGTCCAGCTAAGTAGAAATTAGAGCAACTTTTTTGGAGGAGTTCCCTCAATTATTTAAGTACTTCAGGAATTGATGCCTCAAGCCCAGACAATTTATGAAGAATTGCTTATATTCTTGTAATACCCATCAGTACACTGCTGGAAGTACGTACTACTGGGCAATCCGTGGTTGTTGGTGTGGGGTTTGGTTTTTTTTGTAGCATAGACCAATAGTGCTACAGCTACTACTTTTATCCCACATACCTGAAAAAAACTGTACAATTTCTTCTTTACTACAGCCAAATGGGAGTCCTCTAAGACGTACAAAACCATCATTAGCCGTATCAGGGCTGTTGGGACCAGTATGCTTCAGAACCCAATCCATTTCAACGTTGTTTGACTTGAAAACTGTAAAAGGCACTTAGAATTAATGCATTCTGGAATATGCAACAGAGTTTTAAAAGTCATTTGCCCTGAAACTAGTCAAGTTATGATATACAAGTCCATTTGTCCTTCCACATGCATTTTAGGGACAGAAAAACAATTAACTAAAAACCCATCAAGCACAAATACATCTAGTCAGTTACGAGACCGATTGAGTCAAACCTTCAACATATCTGTGTCCCATTGTTTCTCTGTCTTTTTTCAGTGCCAATTTCACATCCTCCTCCGATTCAAGTTCGGCAAATGCTTCTCCACTTGGTCTGCCCTCCCTGGTGTAGATGAAACGGATACCCAAAGCCCCGTTCAGAATTTTGCAATCTGAAAATGAAACAGGAAGGCCAGAATTAAATTATTACAGGAACATCATGACTTTAGAAGTTTCAGATATTCTAAAGGGAAAAAACAACTATCAAGTTATATCAAGAAAACAAAACCAACAGTATTCTTGCAGCATTTATAGTGACCAATAATCTAAAGGACCAACTAAAATCAAGTTACCGTTCTTGTGAAATCTGAAGATTAGCAAAATATTAAGGATAAATGCCAATTAGCTATCTATTTTCAAAGCTTAGCACATTCAACTTGAGGCAGTAATCTGATTTTGATCGTAACTTACGACTCTCATCAGCATGAGGTGAAATAAGAAGTAGGAACAATCAGCCTAAGTGTAGCAAACGCACTCAGCACCAACTCTGACATGCTAAACTCCTGAAGCAGCTTTAAAATCTCCAGTCAATGAATAAAATGTATTTATCACCGCTATTTATTACTGCGGGACGCTACCAATTTGGGGAAAGCGCACAACAGGCAAAAGAATGCCTATTAGGGCACCACAAAGAACTAAACTGATTTATTTCAATCTGAAGCAAGAATTTTGAAGTTCTCTTTAAAATGTAAGCTTCTCTCTTCTGGCTGCTTAGGAAACAAACTAAGGCAGTTGTGGCTACCCTAGCAACTCACACACTAAGTTCCTTGGTGTCTAGCTCCTGCTGGCAAGAACGCAGCTTTCCACACCAGGTCCTAACCTAGGGCACTTGTTGCATTACAAACCCCACTGACTACGGAAGTGCCCCGAATGCTTTCTGGAACTGCTTACACCACAGCACTTCCACTGCCATAGTGTGCCCAGGAGGAACCCAGAACCGAGAGTCCAGCCCCTCTCCCAGACCCCTATCCCCCACCCCACACTTCTGCTTACCTGAGAAGAACCTCTGCACCTCCTCAGTGGAGCAGGACCAAGGCAGGCCCCTGACTTTCACCACATATCCCTCGCTGCTCTCTGTGTTGAGCATCACATTGGGGGTGAGGCTCTGCTCTGTCTCGGTTTCTGTGGTTGCTGGAGAAGAGCAAAACAGACCCCTTGAGAGGCTGCACAGCACGGCCGCCACCCGCACCCCCTCAGAGCGCCCGGCGGCCCCCTCGGCCTGTGCCCACCCACCCCCGAGCCTCCTCTACCTCG
>VZZY01019351.1:324593-349274 GCA_013400335.1 Eurystomus gularis
GGGTGGCACGGACACGACCCTGGCCCTGTCCCGCCCAGCACACACCCTGCCCGGCCCAGGCCGGCTCCTCGGCATCCCTGCAGCAGATGGCCGGTGGGCAGAGCGGTTCCACGCAGCACCGGTGCAACGTGCTGGGCGGCGGCGGCGGCACTTGGAACGGGGCGAATCTGACGGCACCGGCCGCGCCACGGAACCGCGGGGCCGGGCGAAGGGGTCTCTCTGATGGCAGTTCGGAAGTGGCAGAGAGTAACAGCATCCCTGGGGGATGGGGGAGCCTTCCTCCTGCTAGAGGCACCCAAACCACCCCGCTGACAGCTGTCGGGAGCGCCGATGGGCTGGGCAGCAGAACAAGCGACGCTGGGCAGCAGAGGCCAGGGCTTGTACTGGTCCTCTGAGCATCCAAGAGGAGAAGGGCTGCCACAGCCTCCCTGCTGCATCATTAACGTCCCTCCTCTGAGTCATTCTGCAGCCCGGCCTCACACAGAGCCCAGACAAGCGGGGCTGAGGCGGGCGGTGGCTCCAGGCCAACTCCGCGGGGTTAGGAAACCGGTTGCAGGGTAGAAGATGGAGGTCATGTCTGCAGAACCAGGGAGCACCTGCTCGGACTAACCCCCGACAGCAGGGTTTTGACACAGAGCCAGGACCTGCAGCAGCAGCTGGGCCTGGTCCCTCTGTATTGACCCTCTGGGAGGTGACTGGTTATGCAGATAAAAGGGTGAGGACCAAGAATTAACTTCAGGAGATGGTGGGACGTGTTAATAGAAAGGCTAAGTAAAATGTCACTGGGGTCAGGAGGCACGTCTGTTCCTCCCTGGCCTTGCTAAGGCACAGCCGGGGTTAAACGGCACTCAGGCTTTTACAAAGTTTTTTACCAAAGCTGTTAGAAAAAAAGTTATTTTGCTGTCCTTTGTTTGTCTTCCTGTGACACCTTTGGGTTCCAGTGAGGATGGGGCCTTGCTGCACTGAAAACTTTGCAGAAGCAGTTATTTCTGCTTGGATTTAAGACTTCCCCTGCAGTGTTTGCCAACTTCAGCACGGCAGCACGACTCCAAGGCAGGAGAGCCCAAAAGGGAAATGGACTGGGGGCTTTGCTGGATGAGCCAATGTAAAATGCGGGGAAGGAAACGAAACAATGGGGAAAATTAAAAACCCCCTGCCTTTTGTTCTTACACACTAGATATGCCTTTTGCTGGGGAAGGGAGCGGAGGATGGTGGGCTTTAAAATGTGTTTAGACAGGCAGCATGTTAATCCGGTTGTTTTCACTCTCCAGGCTTGGTGTGAAATCCCCCCATGACAACGGAACAGAGCACTGCTGGTGTTTTCTGAGCTGTGTCGCTAACATGAGTGGACCAATGGCCAAAAGCAGCAGCGTTGGAATGCTGGGCACCCATAAAAATCCAGCCGTTCCTGCTGGAGAGGGACCAAGCCTGGAGGAGGACCTGAGCACTGGGCAACCCACACAGTGCGGACCACCCTTGTGTGCTGAGTAGCTCAGCCCCCAATCCACGAGCTCAGCACCTCTGAAAATCAGCTTCTCCCAACTCAGAGCTCTCTTCCTGCAGGATGTAGATTTGCAGGCTGCGTTGCACTGCGTGGCAGGGAAACTGAGGCAGCTGCCTTGCTCTCAAACACCGGTGGTTTTGTTCTATGCTAGTTGTACACCCACAAGAAGACTTCCAGCACAGCAAGCTCAGTGCCTTTTTATTTGTGCACATCGTTGCTCAGCTGTATTCAAGAGTTATACACGCAGTAGTGGTTATGTTTCACACAGTCTGATTTACTGTACTGCCCACAGGCTAATAACCATTATGAGAGCACTAACAGACTTCTGTACAACATGTTGGTGGCTGCTCCTGTTTATCCCTTGCCTCTTGTTATGCTGCAGCCCACGTCTGGCTTCAAACAAATACTTTTCTTAGGTGTGGGCCTTGGAAAACTGGCATGAACCCAGGCTTGGTGCCAGGGCCGAAGGCAGAGCGGCTGGAGGAAGGGGAACACATGGCAATTCCATGGAGCAGCTCACTAGGAAGGTCAGGCTGAGATGAGTTTTCTTTTATGTGTCCAGTTTACCTAAAATTCTCCTTGTTTTGGAGTGTTGTTGTTTCTGCATCAGACATGATGGAGCTGCCAGTTAATGGAGTGCTTGGCACACAGAGTGGGGGAAAAACACCTCCTGAAGAGCTCAACAGTGCATGCTGGTGCTGGGCAGCAGGGAGGGAGGTGTTAAAAACTCTGCTGAGAGTGGATTTGTCACTGGGGACTGTAATAGGTACAGCCAGTCTGTCACCATGGGCAGGAGGGAGCAGGACTCAAAGGCGAGGACACCGATGAAGGACAGAGGAGCAGGTCACTCTGTGAGAAGCTAGAGGATGTTCAGCCCCATGTAATGAGAGAGGAAGAAATGCAAGATGCCCAGGACTGATGCTGCAAGGAGAATCCAGAGAACTCCAGTGCTGAAGTATATCGGGGCGAGCCTGGCAGGAGAGAAGGAGCCTGCGGAGACTGAGCATCAACACACTCACCCAGGAACAGTCCCTTCCTCCCTGGAGAAGGAGGATGGAAAGGCAGCCCTGGCTGCCACTGTCTCCTGTGGTGTCCCGTGCCCCACTCCCACCTCAAGGGAGTACCTACAAAGGCACAGGGCAGCTCCAGCCTTGCCCCATGTCTGTGTCTCTGGCCCCAGCCCTGTACCTGTGCCCACATTACACCCCAGGGAGAGTTCAGCAAGGCTGAGTCATGCAGGGACCTCAAAGGAGCCAGAGGGAGTCCTGAGCTTCCCCAAAGCACGTTACATACTGAAATGCAAACCCCCAGGTGTTACCATGTACTCCAGGCTGGCAGAGGGTTTACCTTTCTGAGGACGATGCCCTGTATCCCATAAAGTAGCAGTAGCGGGCGTAGAGATAGAGCAGACCCAAGGCTGCAGCCAGACCTGCAGTTGAGAGAGATCACAGTGACCATCTCCAAAGGCTTTTTAGACCTACTTTGAGCCAAGCAGGTAGCCCAAAGTGAGGAATAGAGGCTTTGTGTCCTCTGGCTCTACTCTCCCATCAGAGACAGAATTACTGTCTAATTTATTGTTTGGAAGGTGAGCAGGACACGAGGACTGAGCCAGCACTCGGTGGAACAGATCCAGTGACAAACCAGCTAACAGGCTATTCTCACCTTGATGGAAGAAGAGTCCAGCCTGCCACAGAAGTGCCAGGAAAATGGGAAAATACTCAGAGGAGTTCACCCTGGAGGGAAAGAGGAAGGTCATTAAAAAAGGGAAAGGAGGAAGATGTTCCTTTTTTGCTTCCCTTGCAGTTTCCAGAGGCTGAAAGCTGTTGCTTTTTAGAGCTGATGTTGCCATAAAAAGCCTCCAGGCTTTCACCTTTCCCCACAGTTCCTGTCCCACATCTATTCACAGGAATCAGACACAGGAAGGAACTGGGTCTCTAGGGCATGAGAAATTAAGGAAAAGGTGCCCAGGTCAGACCATGCACAGGAAGGCTCCATGAACCACCCCGACTGTCCCCACCCAGACTGTCCCCACCTGACTGTCCCTTCCTTAAAGCCTGCTGTAAAAGCCCCAAAGCAGTGAGGAGGGTCTGCCCTGGCTGGCTGCAGGCATATTAAGGATTAAGTGCATCTTAAGCAGAAGAGGCCAGAGCATCTTGGGCTTCATGCAGGAGTGGGAGCGAGCACTAAACTGTTTGGATTGTTTGTACGCCATGCACTGTCACTTCAAAGACAAAGTAGTAGGACCAAGAGATGCTGGGTAAGGCTGAGTCTAGTTTGGCAAAGGAGCAGAGAAGGGGATGGCTGAGGGGATCTTGCTTCTGCTGCCTGGTTACCTTTTTTTTCACTGCTCAGCTACAGTGGCAGCTTATTCCCTCTCTGCTTCCCTCCCCACTGCAGCCCTAGCACAGAAGTCACAGCAGAGATGCTGGATTGTGGCTATCCCCAGCCCAGCCTCAGCTGAGATCTCTGTGGGAGCTTGTCCTTCCCAGCAGGTGGGGTTCAGAGCAGGGCTGAAGCTGCCTGAGGCTTTGACACCACTTGGCTAAAACCTGTCTAAGACTCAGGTACCTGCAACTTTGTCCTTAGCAGCCCTTCACTCTACAGCAGAGATTTCAATGTGGTTTTGTGCTGGGCTAGAGTTAATTTTCTTCACAGTAGCTAGTACGGGGCTATGTTTGGAATTTGTGCAGGAAGCAGTGTTGATAACGCAGGGATGTTTTAGTTACTGCTGAGCAGTGCTTGCACAGAGTCAAGGCCTTTTCTGTTCTCACCCTACCCCACCAGCATGGCTGGGGGGGCACAGGAAGCTGGAGGGGGACACAGTTGCAACAGCTGACCCCAACTGACCAAAGGGATATCCCACACCATAAGAGTCATGCTCAGCACATAAAGCTGGGGGAAGGAGGAGGAAGAAAGGGACACACATTTGGAGTGATGGCATTTGTCTTCCCAAGTCACGATTACGTGTGATGGAGCTTTCCTGGGCATGGCTGAACAACTGCCTGCCATGGGAAGCGGTGAATGAATCCCTTGTTTTGCTTTGCTTGTGTGCATGGCTTTTGCTTTACTTATTAAACTACCTTTATCTCAACCCACGAGTTTTCTCATGTTTACACTTCCAATTCTCTTCCACTTCCCACTGGGGAGAAGTGAGCAAGTGACTGTGTGGGGCTTTGTTGCTGGCCAGGGTTAAACCACGACAGGTTTCTATCAGCAATGGCTGGTGTGTTTAGGACTTATGAGCCAACAGAGCCTTGATGCTGACTCTTAAGTCCATTAACTTAACCCTGAGGGAGGTAACTGCTGAATTACAGTCCTGAGAAATAAATGGCAAAGCAGGGGAGAGGCAGTGCTGTTAGACATGAAATCTGGAAAGCATCTTGTAAGAGGAGTTTCTTACTGTGCTCGAAAGATCCTCTCAAATTCAGGTGGGCCTGAGATCTTTGGAGGAGAAATGCCAAACACCCTTCTAGCATAGATGACCTGGAGGAAGAAGTAGGCTGCAGCAAAAGAGAGAAAGTAGCAGTGGTCAGTCTTCTGTCTGAGCAGGGCGGGGCTAGGAGACTGCTGGAGGTCAGGGGAAAAGCTCAGAGGTCTCCACCTAACCAGCACCCCCTCATAGCAAAGAAAGCTGGATGAAAATCCCAGATACGTTTCAGACAAGGAAGAGGAATGACCTAGTGCAACAGTGAAGCAAGGAGTATGCAGTCACATACCACTAACTTTCTCTCTTGCGTAATTAACAGATCTTTTATTATCTACAGAAATAGTTACACAGTTCAGATGCACTTTGTTAATACCAATTATAAGTTTTTTTCAGTCTTTAATTTTTTCTCCTTCTAAATCCTGATAGCTGAGTAGGGAGGGAACTGGTACCACAAATAAGCCGCTCAGACACTGAAACTGTCATGCAATGTGGAACCACAGCTGGGAGATGTTCCGTGTGACCCACCGCAACCTGCTCTTACACTTTCCTGCACCTCAGTGCTTTTTGTATGCTAATGTCTACATGAACCTCAGGAACTGCTGTAAACCTGTTTTTCAAAGAAAGAAATTCTACATGTTTGCAGAGGAGAAGATGTACCAAGAAATTTCTCAACTGAGGAGGTAGGTCAGTTTAGAGGAATGGCTTCCCAGGCATTTGTTTTCTTGAATGCATTTCAAAACTCAAACAAGGTATCAGTCCACTGTCTGAAAAGCAAGGAAGTGTCAGTGCCACAGCAGAAATGAAATACAGTAGTGAAAGGAAATAGGTGAAGGTACAGTAGCCTGACCCAGCAAGTATTTGGGTGTCCGATGGCCCCTACCTTGCTCCAGGACTCCCAGGATTGTCACGGCAGCCAGCAGATGAATCTGTTCCAACATATTGACTCTTCCAGACCGTAGAAAACCTGATTTCCTGATCAGAAGCTCCTCTGGCCAGGTTTAGTCCTTGCTGATGTGGCAGTCAGCGGTGGTAGCTGGCAGCATAGGTCTGCTCTAATTGAATAGGAAAGATTTGTACGTGCTGCTCAAAACCAGGAGGAGTCTGGCTTGCCCATTACCATGTGCACTGTGGAAATGAGAGAGGTCTAATTAAGTATTTCCGTTCCCACCCTCCCTTTTCCAAGAATGAGTTAAGAGGAAGTAGGAAACTCCTATCTTTATCATGTTAGCAGAGAGCTAATATGTGAAATGAGAAGGAAACTGGGGGACAAATCTCAACAGCCCAGTAATCTACTCCCCTGGGGCATCTGGTTTAAAAATACTCCTGAGGAAGGCCAGTCCCTCTTGCTGATGTTGCATGAGAAACTGCAGTTGCACTGGTACTGTTCTGCACCACTCGAGCATCAGGACAGGCAGCGTTTCACGGCACGCATCACTGTGTGCACAGCCCCTGGAAAGAGCCTGTGTTGGGCATGGAGCACAACCTATGGCCACAACACTGAGACAGCATCAGATACAGCCCCTGGGTGAAAAACCCACTGCAACGGTAAGACAGGATGTGATAAAGTATAACAGGTGCAGATCTGTCTTGGACAGTGATACTTTATTTAGGGAGGGATCCTCCAGAACGACTGTCAGGCACCAAGAGGGTTTCAGAGCTGGTCCTCATACTAGAAAGACTGGGAGCTCTGCATTTAAGGCTTCTGATCAATCCTCAGTCAAACAAACTCTCACCACAACTACCAGAGAGCATTCTGTGTGGGTAAAAACCTGGAGAATTCATCAGGATATAGCAAAAGGAAAATGATGTTTTCACAGGTCAGGAGACCTAGGTTAATTCCTAGCAGCCCAAAGCTGGCGTGGCTGTGAGCTCCTGAGACTGTCGGCTTTGTTTCCTTCCTCTCCCTTCCTTCAGAGAATTTTCCCTTTGGACCAGGAACAAAGGAAAGCAGGTTAAGACAAACTGATCATTAAACATCACTATTATAGAGAGTAAGATCAGATTAAAGCAGTTTACAGAAATTGCATTGTATGCCTGATGCCTCTGATAGACTTTCTAAGAAGCAGTAAACTGGTTCTGGTTTTCTGCCTCTCCGTAAGAGATAAAGGCACCCGAAGGGCTGTAACTATGTCCTAGCTTAGTATTTCTCCAAATCCCAAACACAGACACCACTGTTTTTCAATCACCAAGTCTAAGATTAATTCTTTCATCTCAGAATTGATCCTTTTCCACTCCAGTGACAGTTTAGAAATATGAGGAACATTGTGTTTCATTTTCTGCCAATTTGCTGTCAAAGAAATGAGAGACTTTCTTGTGTTAGCTGAAGAAGGGCAGAGGTCTCACGGTGCTTAATGACATTTTATTTCCCCCTGCTCCTGTCTGATAACAGCTCACTAAAATATAAAGCAAAACAACTGAACAAAACAGGTCCTCCGTTAGATGACATTGCAGTGTGACCTGTATCAAAAGCGTCAAATACATGTAAGGAAACCTGGACCAGGAGGAGCTGTAAAGGCTGCCATAGAGCACTCCCGCTCCCCAGACCATCATTAGATGCAAAATACTTCTAGTATAATCTAGCATAGTCTAAATACAAGACAGGCCAACAGAAACATGAATGAATAAGGAAGCACAGATGTCTCTCCCCTCCTCCTCCTTCCCCCATAAGCATAATTTTTCAAGCTGTCTTTACCTCCCAAAGGGCACAACATTTCTTGTCCCCGTTTGTCACCATCAGAACTCACTTTATTTTCCATTCTCACTCGGCTCACAAGGAGCAGACACAAGGACTCTCCTCCCAGCACCACGTACACGTTGATAATGGGATTGTCACTGGTGGACAGCCTCAGCATCCTGCAGACCGCAGTGGCCACCAGCATCCCTGAGTAGGGGATGCCGTGGCAGGCTCCAGCTGGCAGACATGGTCCCTCTTGCCTCCCCAGCCTCCACCACCTTCCTGCCGTTTGCATCTGACCTGACTATGCAAGCACACGGTGATTCAGATCACACTGTTGATCAGCCAGAAAACTCTTTGGACTGCAAGCAAAGGGAGATTTGCTTGCAGGCGGCTCAGTGAGCCCAGCTGGCTGCACAGCCACCGCATCCCTGGGCTCCATGGGAGGAGAGGAGCAGCCGAGGTGGGGAGATGGCGACAAGGCATCACCGCTGTCATCATCCGCTTGCAATGACACTGAAATAAGCACATTGCAAAACCCCACCCTCCAAGGCTGATTTCCTCCTAAACAAAAACAAGTTCTGCAGTCCCAGGCTCACCTCAAGATGGATTTGCTGAGCAGGGGCTTACGAAATGCCATACCCATCTCCCACTCTCCAGCATGTGCTCTGCTCTCCAGGTTACACCATGTGAACATGGTCCTGCATCACAGGGTGGCTGGACCTGGCACGATCCAAACTCCTTGCACCTCCCACTGAGTCATCGCTAGAGGCATTTCTTTGTGCCCATGGTTGCTTTGCTTCTGCCACATCTTCCTGCAGCCATTAATCCTTTCTGCCTCCTAATTACCACGGTAGGGCTGCACTGTGAGGTGGACTGCAATACCAATGGGGATGAAAAATAACCTTGGGAAGGTAAAGAAGCAACACGAAAGGTTTGGAGGAATTTTAAGCAGCCACAGTGTTTGCAGTATCAGTCCCCAGGAGCAGAGGGGCAAGGAGAAGCCAGCAGCACAGAGTCCAGTAATGTTACAGGCAATAGCGTCCCCTTAGAAATTTATTTCATGAGACTACAATGGACCAAGAGCTTTCTGTTAGTGGAAGAGGGAACATTTTGCAGCTGAGCAACTTACCCTTCAGCCGTGAAGCATGGGGGAGCCTCATCTTTCCAATCATACTGTAAAAATATGGAAGAATTTTCTAATCTAGTTGGTGCTTGTGCTTCCTTTCCCTTTAAATTCTTTTGCAGCCACTAAGCACATCCAAACCCGTGACCATGGAACTGCTTGTGAGAACAGTTAGTGCCTTTCTAACAGGCACATGGAAAAAAAGAGGGTATTTTGTGTTCGAAATAATTAAAGCCACACAGAGAAAAAAGAGTTTTTCCAGTTCAAAAGAACAAAAGAGAGCTCAGCCCCGAGAACCTCAGTCTATTCAACCAACAGCTCCCTCAGGCTGGGCTGGTGGGGCCAGTGACACACCTCCCATGCCTGTGGAAGCTTCTGTTAACTCAGACCAATGTGTGTTCAGATTTTCCAGGAATTCTTGTATTTTGCAGCTGTAAGAGGAAGGGTAGGCTAAAAACATGGCAAGAAAAGGCTGATTCACAAATTATCCATCCCTTAGGAAGATGTAGTTACCACATGACCATTTCTAGGAAGTGGGAACAGCTGCAGGCAATTTCTGCTCTGCGGTTCCCACCAGTGCTCCCAACAAGGCACAAGGTGGTTCAGATTTCCTGAGAATTTTGAAATGTGTCCTAGGTTCTCCCTTTGCCATAACCTTAAAAACTTTGCATCACAAGAATTACCATGTCTTCCTAAAATGTGAGTCTATACAGAGGCTCCTTCTTTTCAGAAAGTAAAATAGCAGGTGGTTGGTTTTGCCAGCAACATCCAGGCTGGCATTATGCGAAGCATCCCTCAGAATACAAACTTAATATGTATCGGAGATGTGTGTTAGCCTGTTCATCGAGATGGATTTCAGATGGATATTCCTGAGATTTCTGTACCTGTGGCATGTCAAAGAGGTCATGTAAATGTTCTTAAATCATAGAATCACAGAATGGTTTGGGCTGGAAGGGACCTTAAAGACCATCTAGTTCCAACCCCACTGCCATGGGCAGGGACACCTCCTACTGGACCAGGTTGCTTAAAGCCCCGTCCAACCTGGCCTTGAACACTCCCAGGGATGGGATATCTACAGCTTCCCTGGGCAACATGTTCCAGTGTCTCACCACCCTCACAGTGAAGAACTTCTTCCTTACATTTAATCTAAATATATCCTCTTTCAGTTTGAAGCCATTACCCCTTGTCCTATCACTACAAGCCCTTGTAAAAAGTCCCTCCCCAGCTTTCCTGTAGGCCCCCTTTAAGTATGAAAGGCCACAATCAGGTCTCCTGGGAGCCTTCTCTTCCCCAGGCTGAACAACCCCAACTCTCTCAGCCTGTCCTCATAGGAGAGGTGTTCCAGCCCCCTGATCATCGTCATGGCCCTGCTCTGGACTCACTCCAATAGATCCATGTCCTTCTGACTAGATACAGAAAACTTTCTAAGGACCAAACCAATCTTCTTTGAGCTGCTTTAATGCTCTGCTCCAATTCCACTGCATGGAGCAGGACCATGGCCAAGTGCTCCTATTGACAGTGCTTCTCACCTCAGTCAAGATGAAGGGCTTCCCTTTAACAATAAAAACTGAAAAAATTCAAAGCCGTTTCCTAAAAAACAAGATGGAAAGTCAAGTCTTTGGGAAACTGCATAGATGAGTATATCTACTCATTTAGTTAAGGATAATTTGGAAAATTTTTTTTTTAAGCTTTCTTCTAAGGGAGGTTGGTGAGCTTTATTTGTATGGATATTAAATCTGACTACAGGACACATCAGTATAAAAGCAATGCCAAAATTTTCCCATTAACTCATCATCAAAAGGCACTGATACATGCTGTAGTGGGTCTGGCTGAGCTGGGTCTGTTTTGTGCTGGGAGCTAGAAGGGTACTGATAACATATCTGTGTTGTGCAAGGATCCCAGCATTCACCCCTCCAGTGGGATGGGGTGGGCAAGATCTTGGGAGGGGACACAACCAGGACAGCTGACCCAAACTGACCAAAGGGATATTCCATACCATATGACGTCAGCTCAGCTATAAAGCTAGGGGGAAGGAGGAGGAGAGGGGGGCCGTGCCGTTGTCCTCCAGAGCAACCGCTACGCGTCTTGGAGCCCTGCTTCCCAGGAAGTGGCCAAACATCGCCTGCTGATGGGAAGTAGAGAATAAAACTTTGNGAGTAATTCCTTTTCTTTTATGGTCAACATCTGTTAAAAATATTAAAACAGCCAAATTAAATCCCTTTCTTGTCCTGCTTTGTCTTGTGTTATTGTCACATGAGGTAACTCCATGTGTTTTGCCAATTTTCCTACTCCTTTTTCATCAGAATGTTAGAAATAGCAAATAAACAAAAAAGAACAATGCCAGAAAGGCAACTGCACTGCTGGCTATCTCGAAGAGGAATGAATCTCTGGAGTGATAAGTGCATAAGGCAGGGAGGGGGAGGATTTCCCTTTGCAGAGAGACAAACAAGCCTTTCAGACATCTTTGGCAGTTCTTACGTTAGCAGACACGTTATCCTATAATGATGTGGGGGAGAAAATTGCAAGGCTACAGGGCACATCAAATCCATCAAAGGCTGAAGAGTGGTCATGGAGTGCAACTTCCCTTTCCCTAAATTACAGGGGTGAAGAAATAGAGCTATTTAGCTTTTCTATCTTGTTTGGACCAGAAAGCCGGACTCCAGCCAGCCCTACTCGGTTATGGGTGGGATTGAGCTGGGCAGGGTATCAGAGAGGGGCTGAGTGAGGGCAGTGCTAAGGAGACATTTTCTAGAGAGGAGACTGGCATTCCTGGTAGGTCTCCTGAGAAGGAGAGACCCTTGGCTTGCCAGGCACAGGGAAAGAGTCAGAGGAATTTGCCTGAACTGTGGAGGTGTTGCTGTGTAGGCTTGTATCTGCAGGGATGGGGCAGTCAGGAGGGCAGTGGTCCCTCAGCTGTTATGGTGACTTTTCACGTTGAAGTCCTATTCCACAAGGGGTTAGGGGAAAGGAGGAGTTTCAAGGAGACAAGGGATGTGGTCTGCAGGAGATCTATGGGAGGCAGAGTATGATGTGGACAGAGACACAGGCTAGGCTGCCTGCACTGAGGCCAACTCTGTAAGCAGGGACCACACCACTGGGAAGATGTGTGAGCTGCAAAAAACCTCTGTAGGAGCTCCCTGGTTTGGTTAGGAGCTGCAGTCAACCTCAAGCTCTTGCATTTGATTTTTGCCATGGCCACTTGCATCCAGTCATTTGCCTCAAGCCTGAGCTTGGCTTCCTTGTATGTCACTCATTGCAATGGGATGGCATGGCCAGCTCTGGGCTGTGTCTGTCCCTGTTGTCTTCACTGGAGCTGCTCTGCAATGCTTGTTTGGCACTGCAGGACTGCACCTGGTGGGACCCGCACCCTGCTAACCATCCTGCCCCATGTCACCTCATCCATCACCCCAGACCACAGCTGATTCAGACGAATATGGACAGTGAGACCACAGAGTCTCCAGCCATTGGCATGGGACAAGGAACGAGGCCTGTGGAACAGCTCGTGCAAGGGCAGAAGGCGCTGGGGCAGCACAGCCAGATGCATTGGGAGACAGACCGATGTTTCTGTAAAGGTCTCTGACATAAGCGGTGTTAAAAGCTTTTTAAATACTTCTTTGGGAGGAACAAAAGGCAGATGCTGCAGATGACAGGGAGTCATCATTTGGACTTTCTTTGAACTCTTTTGCTCTCATGTCCCCAAAATATGCTCTGAGTGATATGCCCAAGGGGATGTGGCAGCTGGGCAGGAAGCAGAACCTGGGTATGGGGTGGGATGCCACCAGTGAGAGGTACACACACCGTACTGCAGCTGCAAGGCTGTGAGTGCACCGTAAGCAGTATGAGGAGGCTGCCCAGGTCATGTAAACATCTAAGCCCAGAAGAACAGAACAGCCTCTGTCCCTTCTCTCATCTCCAAAGGAGAAGTTAAACAGAGCTGACCTCCATGACTCCTGCTGGCACAGGACCAGGGAGCCAGCAGCAGCCATGGGTCACAGGGGCGAGACACAAGTCTGGGAGTGGATATGTTTCTGGTAACTGGCTGTTACTTCTTGTAGTCCTTGTGTGACGTAGCCTGGCTGAGGTCAAGCTGACCTGGGTGTACTCAACTGTGGTGGCAGCCATGGAGAGAGCAGGGCTGGGGATGGTCCCTGGGGAGAGGTGTCATGGGAGCACAACTCCTCCGGCCTGATGTGGAGCCCAGATACCACATGAATGCTGACCCAGGTCAGCAACAGCAAGGGCAGATAACCCCTACTCCCAGCATCTCAAGTTGGGGAATATCATTTAAAGTATCAGAAGTGGGGGATCCTTGTGAGCCTTTCCCTTTCCTTCTCACTTCTGGGTGAAGTCCACCCTTGCAAAGCTGGGCTAGAGCAACTCTGGAGGTGCCACTGGGACCGGGCTCCCAGCCCAGCATGAGTCTTCCTTCCAGCACGTTCTGAGCAACTTCAGTCTCTCCAGCTAGAGGGGTGCAGGCCCACAGAGGCAGGCAGGTAGGGGCTGTGTCATGGGAAGCCAGAACAGACAGACAGACAGACAGACAAACAGAGGCTCTAAGTTAGAATCTCTTGTTCTTCCCAGAGTCCTTTAAGAAGCAGCTGATGAGCCCATCAAGAACAGCAGGGAGCTTTTGCAAAAGGCAAGAAACTGTCTCTCATCAGTCATAAAGCGGTGACCAATCCCACACTGGGACAAAGGAATTGCTTGAAAACCAGCTGGGTTTATTTTTAGAATGTAAAATGGTTGCATGATGCAATTGTGTAAAGGAATGGAATGACCAGGAGCAGCGCTAAATACCAAACTTGCCTGCACACCTTGCTTTTAACCACTGGGAGGCTGAAATGGCAATTGAAGTGATGTTCCTTTGCAGACTATCTGCCTCCAGAAACCTGGAGGTGGAATAGATGGTGTCTGTAAGTGCTCTGACAAGCAGAGGATACATTGAGTGACACTGGGCAACTGTTGAGCTCCTGGTTAGAGCTGTACTACCTGTACCCTGGAGCTCTGCTGGGGAAATATCAGAGAGAACCTGCCGTAATTTGAGGATTTCTTGTAGCCCTTACACAAGAAGTATTTCCCTACTTTTAGTTTCCCAATGTAATTTCACTTTCTTCTTCCAGCGAGGTTCATTCGATGTGTGTTTTAAGGAAACAAATCCCTCACAAGCCATCACACTTTCAATACATTGTCTGCAAACCATCTAGACATACTCTGATTTGTGCCTGTGACAGCAATAAGCAAGATGGACAGTACTGGGACGTGGATCCCACTGCCTGTTGCACCACACTTAGGGAAACCTGTTTTCCAGCATCCATCTATCAGCTCCACACGCACAGGACTACTGGGATGTTTTTGTCTGCAGGACAGCTTTCACCCCCCACCCCTGCATGATCAGAGCAGGCTTCTCTCCGGGGTCTGGTGTAGCAAAGCAGAGTTGAACAGAGCACACAAGAGCGTGGTCGTTGGTATTTGAAAGCTGTGACAGTGCTGGTCATCACAGTTTTACATTGCAATTTAGTCCTCTTGTTTAGCACCTGCAGAGATCCCAGACGTATGCTATGCCCTGCACACTTTCAGCAATGACACGTAGCAGCTTATGCACTTTATTCACTGTCTTGGCCTTCTCCTCCAGAATATCCCTCTTAAATTTTTGGCCATTGCTATAGTTCTGCAAATACCAAAGAATAATTTGCCTTGTCTTTTGAGTGGACAAAAGAGCTCTGGTATCTGTGTGATAACTAAGCTTTTGGCAGCAGGAATGACAGCACTAGAAATTAAAAATAAAAGCAGATTATAGAAGAAAGAGATTTAAGGGAGCTCATTCTCAAATTCCTGCAGTCGCTCAAGAGCAGCGCTGGTGTCTCACAATCTATTAAAAAGATATTTCACTAAGCCACATGCCACAGAAAGAGTATTAGCAATAACTCATATGGCTACTCAGCGTTACTGATATAATCCAACACTATAAGGATGTTGCCTGGATGTTGCTTGCTGTTTATAACTGCCTGTCTGCCAGACTTCCTAGTGCAGGCAAGACTAGAAGTGATGGTTATGAAGCAACCAGAGAGCTTCTGGGACTAGCTACAGCCAACCAAGCAAAGTGCTTTTTGAGCCAGTTACCTGTAGCAGGGAAGATGGGTGAGAGAACTGGGACTTCAGCTTGAACCTCCATCTGGAAAAGCATATCTGGAGGACAATGTGGAAGCTCACCTACAAGGGCATTTATTGTACACTAACTTTAAGGATCATTCTCACCTTCTCTATAAAGAAATGCTGGCCATGCTGCAAGGAAAAAATATTTTATCTGATAAACAGCAGGGAGGATGACAAGAAGGTCCTTACAGAGTTATCTTTATTTCACGTTTTTTGGAGGTTTTATTAGGACACTACTAGTTTCTATAATTTTTAACTTCCATCGAAGAAAGATGTGGCTTTGGTACAGGACTTATCAGGGACCAGTGGTTAGGTTATTACTAAAGCAAAGAGAAAGTCCTCCGCCCATAATTTCCAGAGTTTCAATATTTACAATAGATTAACACAGTCAGCTGCTATCTGCAGAACACTTTTTTTGACTCCAGTGAAAAAGAGTTCAAATTCCTCCCAAAGTCTTCTAATGATCAGACCTTTTGTTATTTAATATTTCTTGTATCAATGATCTTCTCAACCCTAAATACAGCGTTTCTTAACCAGACTTATACATACAGATTTTTTATCACGTATATTTTTATTACATGTAGATTTTTATTATACATATAGATATGGATTATATATATGTGTGTGTGTATGTATAAAAAAAAAAATCTGCGAAGAGCTGTAAAGCAGACCCTGGCTTAGCAATCAGTTAAAAACTAGTAAACAATTAGAAAGAAGTTTCATGCTAAATTTAATTTGGGGATTTTTCAGAGTTTGCCTCAGAACTACATCTTTATATTCATAAAGGGAGGAGGATCTCTTGGATTCTTTTTGCTGCCTTACAAAAAGGTATCAGAAAACAGTCTCTAACAAAAGTGTCTCTAGGATCACAGAAAGCCTGCAGCTCAGTCCACTTGTGTCTTGGATAGGGGTGGTCTCGTGGGATCAAAAGGAAAGACCCCTGTCACTGAGTTGATGGACAGATTAAAAATGTACCTGTTCAAAGGATAAAGTCTTAGATTGAAATATCCAAAATAACAAAGGAAACTAATGATGTGCTTTTATAAGTAAGTTAGTGACTGATTCCAGTTCCACATATAGACATTTGCAAAAAAAAGAGTGTCTAATGGGGGAAACATTTATAATAAATGAAAGGAATTAACCAGAAATGTAAAACCAAAATAGTGAACTTGTCTGATATGTGCCGGATAGTTATAATCCACAGTTTCTACAAAGGCAAATGAGGGAGCAGCTCAGCTACAAGCCTCTTCATCTTGGCAGGGTTAGCACGCTCTGAAAGAATTCAAGCTCTTACCTAGCTCAGTTGCTTGATGGAAAACTAAATCACCATATTTTTGACTCTGGAATTTGTGTTAGAGAACAGCAACATTCTCTTAGGCACAGCTGATATTTTTATTAGCCTCAAGCAGATCTATCTCTTCCTTCCTCCTCATTCTTTCAAGTTTCCATTAAGCTTGGTAGCAGCTTGCCTTTATAATTTGATCTATTTCTCTCAGTTATACCCCATAATTAATTCAAGTCTTGAGTGATAAGATCTAACTCTAAACTATTTGACTTGACAATGAGAGCAGATGTGGTCATGTTCACTCGTATGGCCTTAACCATTCCTTTCACTCTTGTGCCAAGCAGACATTTTCTGTGACTGACTCTAGACTACCTGCATTTTCCTATCAGGCCACGTATCAAATGAAGCCTCACATCTCCCAACTTCTGTTTGACTTTTTAATAACCAGCCAGTTCTGAAGTAAATCCCCACCTCCACATTCTCTTGGGTTTCCACATTAGAAAGCTTCAGCATCCTCTAACTCTGCAGAGAATACTGCACTGCTTGTTGCACACAGCCACAGTGCTGCTTTTCAGTCCATGACTCACCATTTTCCCTGGAAACATTATTAGAACAGCTATGTTTAGGGTTTTTTAACAATTTCTTGCTTTTCACCTGGCTTCACTGAAAACTAGGGTGAATCTAAGCTCAGGACAATAAAGAGCAGCAAGAACTTCACACCCTTAGGGCCATGCTAATGATTCTCTTTACTCTGAACCAGAAGAAAACACAGTGGATTCCAGATTCTCACATCTTCTTTGGCTGGCATGCTCTTGGCCTAGATCTGCTTTAAAAAAAGTTTCTTTCATTTCCGAAACAACACTAAGCATAATTTCCTTTCATTCCCCCATAATTAAACAGCAATGGCAGAAACAGGTTGCCCAGAGTGGGGGTAGATGCCCCATCCCTGGGAACATTCCAGGTCAAGTTGGATGGGGGGCTCTAAGCAAGTTGATCTAGTTGCAGATGTCCCTGCTCACTGCAGGGGGAGGTTGGATGAGATGACCTTTAAATGTCCTTTCCCACCCAAACCATTCTATGGTTGTATGAAGACTCAAACTCCATAGGTAAGCCTAGAGGACAGGCTCTACTATTCCCTTGGTCTGAGTCGGGATGGCCAGAAATGTTTGGTGTTAATACAAGGAGAAACAGTCATCACGTCCTCATCTCCACTTTGTCATGCACAAGCAACTCCAAAGCAGAGCCCCTCTGGCTGATGCTGGGAAGGGCTGCAGTGCTCTCATGGGTACTTGCCAGTAACGTGGACAGCCTTGGCTGCCCATCCAAAGGGTTTTCAGATGTATACAAAGACAATATGGACACCACAGGCTGTGTCTCAGGTTCATCCTACACTTGATGGAGCTCCTGGGAGCAGCTGGCTCAGGTAGAATATAAACATAAATATTCTCACAAAAGGAATCTCCAGTACCTGTCCATAGCATACACATTTGCCCATTACCAGATGCTTTCAGACAAGAGTTCAGACTGACAAGAACAAGTGAGTGAAAGGAAATTTTTCTCTGTAACCATTCAAATGAAGGAGGGAATGCATACAGCACTGTAACATTATCCTTGTTTTGTCAGCCACAGCAATGCAAAAAAATGAAGCGTATTCCCACAGAAAACTCTGGCAGACCAGGTTAGACCTGCTGAGGTGGCCTTCACTGCACAGAGCTCCACACAATGGGCTAGCCATGGTCTTCCTCTTCATCCTGCTGCCACATCTGTGCCAAGTTCGCTGCCATCCCTGGTTACAGCGCAGCTTGGCAGCCGGTTGCTCCAGCAGTGACAAAGTCCTCAGCACACCCTTTGTTCCTGCTGGACTTCAGAGGCCAGGCAGACACGGGACCACCTCTGGAGCCAGCAGCTAATCCTTTCCTAGGAGATGACTATCACAAATACAAGCAGCAGCAAATCCTATAAACCATCCACTCCTGGCTGCTCTGCTCCCGGCAACCAGGGATGGAAATCTGTTCACCATTCCCAAACAGCTAACGCTGGGCAGCCGGAGCAAGGGAGAACCTCGGAGGTGCCTGCACTTTTTGGAGATGTTGGCAAAGGGGCTGCCAGGAGCTGAGAGCCCCTGTGAGGCAGAGAAATGTTGGATTTGTCTCATTCCCAGAGGCACAGTCAGACCCTTAGAAACACAGGGTTTGCTTATTCCCCACCTCCCTTTCGGGAACAGAACGGAGCTTTTCTCTGCAGAAAAGAGGAGGAATTTCCAATTGACCCTGCAAGGAGGAGAGGACCAGGCCATCCCAGGAAGGGTGCGAGAGGGCCCCAAACCACACTCTCAGCACAAGTGTTTGGAGCCGGATTGGGAGGAGAAGCCCGGGCTGGGAGGGAGATTTTAATGCATTTTTGCCACCAGAAGGCAGTGGGGAGCTGCAGATGTGAACGGTGGGTGTTTAGCAGGACCTTCCTCTTGCAGAAGGAGCCTCTCCTGTGCCTTGTTAGTTCTCTTGTTCAGCCCCTTTGCTGAAAGCCCAGGAGACTGCAGCTTACAAAGGGAGTCTTGTTACAATTTTATTTTGAAAATCATTGTGCATCAGCCTTTATTCTGAGTAATGGCTATATGAGACAGGAAAATAAACCCATCAGAAGGGGAAGGTGGGGATGGTCTCCAGGGGCTGGGATGCAGAAGCAGTCACGGGGCAGCAAACACATCAGCAGTGCTTTAGCTGGGAGCCTGGCAGCCCCTCTGGTGCAACAAGAGGTGTCCTGCCTGGAATGGGAGGGATCCAGCCTGGGATGAACGTGCGGGAGATCTTCTGGCTGCTTCTTGGGGCAGAATATCTCCGTGGCTGCACAGGTCACCTTCCTGCCAGGCATGGTTAGGTCAGGGAACACCACAAGTAGTGGAAGGAAACGCAGACACCAGTGTGGTTTTGGGATTTGAAATCAGACCTGTAAAGGCAGCCAGGAGGGTGCACCACTGGCCAGTTCATGGGGAGGTTCAAGGAGTGGAGCTACTGGTGATTGAAGCTTCTGTAGGGACTCAGATGGGTTTATGAGCTTCGTTAGAAGCTGGCATCAGGAAATGGCTCTTGAGTAATTTTCATTTATGGGGAAATATTTTCACTTGATTAGTAACAAATTTACATTCTAACTGAGAAATAAACATAAATCCTTAGCACACAGACTTACCTTGCCCCTCCATCTGCTGGAACATTCCTGGGGTGAGCACAGGCATGGATCAGCCCTGGCATGGACCATCCCCTTGAACAGGGTTTCTCCAGCACCGTTGTTGTTTTTGGAGGGGAAGCTAAATGTGCAAAACCACTCTGCCCTGCAGCTCCGGTGTATGACCAAGTGGTTATTAGGGATATGGTGAGTGCATGTGAAGTCCTTGTTGGGTGGTTGCAGCCACCGTGGCCACAGTGCAGCTGTGCTGTGACCCTCCCTGTGGGCATGTGCTCTTCCTTGCATCTCACACATAGTGGGGAAGGAGCTGTTTCTAGGAAGAGTTTTCCCTGGGAGGGGAAGCACATCCCTCCCTGCACATTACTGACATATGGAGCTCCTGATGGCAATTTAAGAGGTTGCCAAGCTCAGTTTTCCACCTGGGCCATCCACCAGAAGATGATGCTCCATAGTGGGAGCAACTGAACAAAGTGTTATGTCCCACCTCAGCCATTCTGACTGATAGTGGAGTATTTTAGCACAAACTTACCTTCATCAGCAATTAGAGATTCAATTTCACAAGTGGTTCAAGCATGCCTACATCTGTGCTGCTCCTAAAAAGGCCAATCCTGCTAATCCAGCTGAGATCAAACCATGTGTCTTTTAGCTGATTTGCTTTCAGCCAGGACAGATGATCCTAGAGGTCTTTTCCAATCTAAATGATTCTATGATTCTATGACAGCTGCCTGACTCCAGCCATGGTGCAGCCATGAGGGCACGAAGGAGGAAGCCACACGGAGGGTGGCATGCTGGTACTATAAAGAGAAGGAGGCTCAGTGTGAAACCATACGTGACATTTAAATGAAAACTGTGCAAAGTGTAAAAAAATAAGGCTCAAAAGCCAGAGTGCAGAGTACCAACCACATCTGGGTTTCTGTCTTCCTTGAAAGAAGAGAGTGATGAGAGTTTCTTGGTCAGACACAGACAAAGACCCACCAAAATGACTGAAATATTTGTCTCCTGTGATCCAGCTTCTTCAGCTCCAGGAGCTGATGGTTGCAAGCAGGAGAGTGGTGCATCTGAAGAGGTCACCAAGTTAAGTGCTGCTAATTCCCTGGTTATTGACTTCAGCAAGTTGGGATTAGGACAGGCTGGGGTGTGAGTTGGCCTTGTGCTGTTTACATGGCGGCATGTCAGGAATGCAGCTGCTCTACCATGATTTTTGCCTATTTTTTAAGATGAGGACACGGTGGGGAAGGCAGGCAGCTGCCACAGGGGAGCACAGTGCTGAAACCAGCTCAGTTACCTCAGGGTTGCATTTGGCCCCAGATGCCTGGCTTCTCATGCAGGGCTAGAGTCATTTGTGTCCTCTGAAGCCAACAGGTGAGTGGGGTGGGAGGGCTCTTGGGCAATCCTGGCCATGGGACCTCACCGTGCTCTGGAGCGATCACATGTTGGCATGGAAAGTGGTTTCCTGCCTGCCTTCCTTCATAGAGTTAATCTGGACATTGTCCTGCCCCTCTCCCCTAAATAAAGCTATTTACCTCTTTCCTTTCTCCTGTGATACTCTACATTTTAATGGGACTCCAGTTGCCATTAATTGCACCCAATCAGTCCGCCAAAACTTAAGACATTTGGAAACTTGACCATTGAGAATTGAAAATGGTTTTTTGTTCTTCAAAACAAACATACAAAAGCTTCCTTGGTGAAACAACTGCTTCCAAATAAAAAAAAGGAACAGCCTAAGCCAGACAGCACTCCGGGTGACCATGTGCAAGGCGGTACCGACACACAGCGGGGGTTGCTTATTGCTATCCGGACACTGGCGGTAGAGGAGTTAGCACAGAGCCATGAGCAGCTGGGGGAGAGCAGCTATTGTCAGTCACCATCGGCCTCGGCTGACCTGAAATGTGTGAGCTAAAGCGGAAAGACTTTCTGTTTCAGCACAGCATTCTCTCTTTTGGCCTCATTGCTAGTAAGACTCACAGCCCCTCTCTGTGCCCTGGATCACAGTGAGCTGTGTGGAATGAGCATTTCATCTTTTGCAGAAAGTTTTGGGCGTTGCTGATGCGCTCAGGCCACTAAGGCAGGCTTTAGTTGTTTGGGGGATGCTGCGTTTGCATCCGAAGGGTAATCTGCATTTCCCTAGTAAGGGAAAAACAACACAACTCTCAATGTACCAGAAGGCATCTGATGCCCAACTCATATTGCATGCATTGCAGCCACGCTCAGATAAAAATGCCCCAAGTGTGAGACCCTCAGGGAGGACACAATTGTGGGACTAGTTGAAAACCACACCCAAGCAAACCTACATCTGGTCTGTGAAAGAACTGGTGGAAAGGGGCACAATGGGAACCAAACAGTGCCCTGAAAACTGGTGCAAGGTCTAAGGGAGCCATGAAAGCTGTGTACAACCCACAGAAAACATCAGGATTTCCTTAGCTTGTGTCCAGACTGAACTTGCACCTATTGTCTTGGGTAACTCTGAGCTTCTGCGTCACAGAAGTTTTCTGTAAAGTTCCTGTTCCCAGGGGCACTTCCCAGCTTCTACAAGTAGTATCAGGTGGATGTGTTATCTTCTTCTACCTCAATGCTGTGTGTCCTCATCTCCTCCCATCCATCTGCTAGTGCTCTGCTTCTGGTTCTCTGTTGCTTTTTCCTTTTTAGATTTTTTTGCCTTCTCTTATTACAATTAATTTATAACACTTCTTACATTCACCTTTACTAGATTTAAAGATGACAGGACTTGATTATTTCCTTTGGAGACTAAACCCCCACGTTTTGATAATATCGGTGTATCTTCTCCCATCTTTTTTCAGGCGTGCTCTCCAGAGATGTCATTGTAAAGAAATGTTTTCCATGAGAAGTGTAGGGGGGCACATGGACATTGCCCTGTACAGAGATGTGAGCTTGTCTTCCCTCCTGCAGTTCAAAGTTTGAAAGATCAAAAGTCAGCGTCCTCCCGCTGGTCATCTGCCTTGACTGCCTGCATTCTGTCAGCGTGGTGTCACTCGTGTCCCACAACTCTGACCTGCTTGATTTTCCACTCACTTCTTGCCAGTTTTCCAGAGGAGAATGAGTCTGAAAAGATCTACTACTAATGCTTGCAATGCAAGGACAGCGCTAACAATGTGGCAATGCCCTGCGGGGATTAAGGAAGAAGGAATTCTTCAGAGATCGAGGTTAGAGGGGATTAAGAATGGAAAGCACTGGCTGAAAGCACGGGAGGTTTCTCTGTCCGGTAACAATCAGGGCAAGGAAAGTTCCTGAAAATACAAATATTCAAAGCTGTGGTTCACTTCTAAACAGAGGATAGCCTCTCACCTCTGAGTTCTGCCTTTTCAGGCTCTGCCAGCCTCACCACACTGCCTGTTTTCTACCTTTCCAAAATTTACTGGCAAACTCCGAGAACAGCATGCTCCCTGAGTGTTTATCAGTGGAACATGGCAAATCTCCTGCGGCAAAGCCTGAACACACCTAAATGGTTTTCCCTGACAATGTCATGTTTGCTGTGTGGTATCTGCCACCCCTCTTTCTTTCATCGCCCCTGCCCTGGCACTCTGTAGTCTGGTTTAAAAATATCACCTGCTTGGCTGCCAAAGCAGTTAAATCTCTGTGCATGCTTCTTCTGTTCCCTTTATCCCCTTTTTTTTTTTCCTTTCTGGATTATCTCCCTCCCTTGTGTTGATTTTGTAGTCCTTTTATCTAAGTTCAAACATCTCAAAAATCACACCATAGGATATGCTTTTAGCAGCTTCTATTTTTTTTATTTTAACTTACGCTGCTCTGCTCCCCTCAGTGACAAAGCAGCACAAGCAGGAGCGGGTTTCAGGGCCGCCTGCCTGTGCCATGATTCAGCAGGTTGTAAAAGGAAGGAACGTCTTCTTTTTTGGGAAAGGGTGGGAGAGAAAGGAGAAGCATGTGTGACAGGCATGCGTGTGTGTGTTTGACTTCCTGGTGCCTGTGCGATTGCAGCAGTAGTATTGTGCTGTCCTGTGAGTTATGTTGGAGTTAACAACCTGTTTCAAAAGAGGGGCTTGAAAGATATTTGGTGGAAAAATGAATTTTGCCCAGATGGAAGAGAGAGCCTGCTAACTTACACTGCTTTGTTACCCTTTAAAGTATTCCCATGTGATGTTTTTAGCTTCTTATTTAAAGCACTTGGTATCTCCTGTGCTGCCTGTCTATTGTGGTGGTTTCCCTGCCTCTCTGTCTGCATCTTCCGTTCAGTCTCTGGGTGTAGCTCAGTCGACAGGGAGGTTTAGGAGCCAGCCTGGTGGCTTTCTGGAAAAATGTGAGCATTTGATTCCAAACTTCAGTGTAAACAGGGATTTGCTGATTTCATTTATGCTGAGCCTTATTTCTGATCGCTGGGGCCCTGCTTGCATTGTCCCAACGCAGTGGAATTTTCTCTGTGGGGAGACTTATGTTGCTGACTCATTGCATCAACTCAAAACAGATTTATGTTTACAAACCCCCTCTTCTTTCTTCCTTCTTCCCACCTCCTCCAGCAATACTGAATTTGGTATTCCTACAGAATACCTCCTATCTGCTGGAACAGTCTGCATCCCACAGACCACACAGGAGCTGGCTTTAAACTGGGTAGCTCAGATAGATATGTCCATAGAGCTGTTCTCAGCTGGAGCAGCTCAGATACAACTTTAAGCTGCTATTACCAACAGGGCAACAGGGGTCTGCTTTCCTCATTGCAGGGCCTTGTGCATTGCTGTCCCTCACTGCTGTACGTACGCAGCAGGAGATGGGGACTCCCGAGTTTAATCTTGCTCTGGCAGCTCCTTGGGAGGCCCCACGCAAACCAGTTACCTCCTTCAGCCTCCTCTTCTGTCAGTACAGCAGGAACAGTTATTCCTGCGTTTCTCTGTGTTTCTGCACTGTTCGGATGTATAACTGCTGAGTATTTCACCTTTACAGAAATACATTAATTTTGGAAGTGGAGCACGGCTTAAGGCCTCTGATATTACACAACGCCTTTAAACAAGCAGCTGCCGGAGCAGCACCGCATGATCTGAATGCAGTGGAGCATGTCACTTTTTACGGTTTTCTTAAACCCCCAGCTTGCAATTGAGCAAAAAAAATTACTAGATATACTGAATTTTCTGAATAGGCAGGAAAACCTGAAAACCCTCGGTGAGGAGCTAAGGAATGAGAAGACAGACATGAAGGTGACTTTGCTCTTTAGTACCATGGTACTGAGGCACTGGGGCAGGCAGCGCCCACCCGGACAGACCTCCCGGGTGAGCCGCACGGGCAGCGCCAGGCCTCCTCTGCTGCCCGGGGCGAAGCAAGGCCGGCCGCTGGGCTGTGGCCTCAGGGCCTGCAGCAGCAGCGG
>VZZY01019351.1:350023-370307 GCA_013400335.1 Eurystomus gularis
GTCTGGTGAGGAGCGGCGGGTCTTCTGGCAAGTTCCAGGACCTCTGGGCTGAGCAGCAGTTCGGGGCAGGGCCGCGGCTGCAGCGGGGCTGATGGGGCGCTTGATTGCTCCTCCCGACAGGGTGGGACAGGGAGAGGCTTCTGAGGGAGAGGGAGGCGGGGGTCAGAGGTGGATGTGGGTTGGCGGGTGGTTTGGGTTTTAACCGGCATCTTGATCTAATGTCGGCCGCTAAGGTGTGGAAACAGTCTTGAGCCACCTAATAACGCACACTGTGTGCGGGAAGCCCCGCAGAGCTGACAGAGAAGGTGGGCGCGGAGCATAACGTGTGGCCCTGGTTGGTTCGGGCTGTGTGAGAGCGAGTAGAAGCCTCTGGAAGGGGGGAGTTCACGGCACAGAGCTGGAGGCCCAACAGGTGGGGAAGATGTGGAAATCGAACAGTGAGGGAGGCCAAAGGTGACGTACAAATCAGACTGCATAGCAAGGTCTGAGAATTCTGGAGACTTAAACTAAATGCTTTGGTTTTTACCACCATTTATCTTGGGTGTCTTCAAAAGAATATATAAATGACCTTTCAGTTGTCATTTTTGGCTGAGGATTATATTGTGTGCTTTCAAAACAGAAAAAAACACACACCTTTGAATGAAAATGTGTGGCCTGCTGCTTTCTTGTCCGCACTGATTCTCAAGAGCGGACTTTCATGTGCAGTTTTGTGGTTAAGAACTTTCTAGGCTGTAGAAAGAGAAACAGTGCAGGTGATCTGGTTGTGAAGCAAAGCAAATGTATTAATAGTAGTAGTAGTAGGTCCAGACGTCATTGTTATTATTATTGTTAATGTAATTAATGCTGCAGCATTTCTGCAGAGCATTGTGGAAAACTCTTTCTGGAGCTTTATTTAGAATATATTAGGTGTCTGAAAACTAGTCTGTAGGAATGTAGTGTATTTATAAATGCAGTATGTCTCCTTAGCATTCTCAAATAAGTAGCTAGCACACAGGCTTCATGGGACATTATACCCTCTGTGGTTTGTGTTGTTGCTAAAATAGCACAAGGAGATAGCGGAACTATAATAATGTATGAGATAATACAGATAAAATACTAGTTAAATAAAGGTTGAAATATGTTACTCTAGGTTTACTCTGAAGTGCTTGAAAGGACTTTAAAAAACATTGTACTGTTGATTTGGTCATATCCATGACCTTATCCAAAACACTTAACAAAACTAGGAAAAGCTTTGAGTTAAGTGTTGTGTTTATATTCTCTGTATTTCTAGTTAAAAAAACCCGAAAAACATTACGGAGGGAATGCTTGTACAATTCGCAGGCAACATCACAAGCAGTGTTTAAGCTGTTAACTGCTTCCTGGTGTCAACTGCCCTCTTGGGAAGGGAAGCCTGGTGCAAAACAGTAAGAAAGCTTGCAGCTTCTGTTAGATCAGCCTCTCATTTGATGTGCTGCGGCACTTCCTCGTAAGTAAATGAATAGATTTTGTGCTGAGAATACACTGTGACTTGTACTTAGCCCCTGCCTTTTTACTTCCTTTTCTGGCCTTTCATTTTTCTGCTTCCAGTAGTGATCATGATGGCAGCCTGTTCCTGCTGGAGTCAGTTCTGTGGCAGGGGAAACGTGAATTGATTCCTGGGCACGATCTGAAAGAACTTGGGGCACCTCCAGATCTCCCCCCACCTAATGTAATTTCCCCAGCAGCCCATCTGTTTTATGGTCAAAAAGCCTTGCAGTTCTCTCTTTGCCCTCCAAGGACTTCTAGTTCTGCAGGAGCATCTCTTTGCTGACAAACAGTACATGGTGTTTTCTCCCTTACTGTATCTGCACTGTTGTACATTATTTTTAGAAACTGGCATATTTGAAATGCTTATTTGAAAACAAGCTTTGTTGCTGTCACCTTTCACATCTAATCTCTTGCCTGGCTTATGCTCCTTACAACCCAGCAGCTTTTTCTGTGGGGCTGTTGAGCTCTCCAGGAGAGGTTTGGCTAATCCTTTCCAGGAGACTTTCTTCAAGTCTTATGTAGCAGTGTGCCCTAGCCACCCACCTCTTTAAAACAAAAAAAAGGGTGGGGGAAAGCACTCCTCCTCCCCCAGGTTCTTACCTTTGGCCCGTTGTAAGCAAAGCAGTATTAGCTGAGCCTTGAGTTGCAGCGTTAAAGCCTTCACAATGCTGGAAGTTGTCTAGCTGCAAAATGAAGCCTTTAAGGGGAAAAAGTGTTGTCCGCATCATTTGCGTTGCTGTGTAAATATTAACATAGTTTGATTATATCACCTCGCCGCCCCTCTGAGAGGAACCTACTGCTTGATGAAATTACAGTGTTTAGCAGCGTAGGTGTTCAGCTTTTTAGAGTGTTGATCTCTGAAACCTGCCTAAAGATGGGTTTATCTTAGGCAAGTGCAGATGACACAACTGCACTTGAAATGGTGGCGTTAAGCTGACAGTGCTGCAAACAGCTTTATTTTCATTACCCTTGGCTACTTACTTTATCTCATGGTACTTTCACTTTCCTGCTGCAGCTCTTTTTGCCTTTGCCGGCTGGATTGAGCTGGGGTATTGATTTAGGGTTAAAATAACATGGCGGAAGGACTTCGAGCCACCTTAAATGAGCTGCTAGTTGGTGAAGCTGTGTAAACAGTTACCCTGGCACTGCAGAGAAGCCAGGATGTGGAAGGTGGAGGGACTGCGAGATGTAGAAGGGATTTCTTCAGTAGTTCTGACTTAAAACTAGTGGACTACCAAGTAGGGTGGCCAAGCCTTTGTGCAGAAACCATGAACATCTCATTTGAGAGGGAAAATGAGCATCTGTGTCTCAGCCTTTCTGTTCTTGTCCCCTTGCATCTTTTTGTGCTGCGATGAACTTTCTTTACTTTTGCCTTTAAATTTTTCTTCTGTAATTCTTGCCTTGCACGATGATGCATTGTGCTTGTTTTTACTGGTGCGCTTACACTGTAAATACCATACTGAAATCCAGATTTTGGAATACAGGACTGTGCTAGCAGATTTTGCTCTTCCTATGCTTAAATCATTCAGCTGTTGCTTCAGGTGCTGCTGAAATACAAACCACTGATGCTTTTCCAGTTAAATTTGAGGTGTAGCTCGGACTAAGTGACTTATTTTTAATAAGACCCATTTAATCTGACTGTTACTTTTTTTTTAAAAAAAGAGGTAGTAAACTAGATAGCCAGTAGCGATTCAAGTGTAGTTACACATTCTCAAATATGCAGTGCTAAGAACTGGCTTGATGCACCACTCAAATAGATTAGTAACCAAGGAGATGATTAAACTGGTTTTGCAGGCTCTGTTTGACCAGACAGGGAAGTTACTTTCTAAATAGTATGTTCTGGAAGTGTGATAGCAAAGGAGTTAAACATCCTTTGTGTGAGCCCTTTCACTGTCTGTCCTTCCCCAGGACATGTATGTTAGAGAGAATGGTGACAACTACCTGCTGTATGGATCAAGTGTTTCCACTGTCATACAAATAATTAAGAAGAGCTTTCCACTTTATGCCCAATGAAAGGGGAATTCTAAATGAAAATAACTCTTCGGAGATGCATAACATCCTTGAAAGCCTTGAGATCCAAATGTAGCGATTGCTTAGCCGTGTATTTCAAGAGTGCCACTTCTATGGGAAGAAGCTGATCCTGTCTCTGAACCTCACTCCAACTTGGTTTAGTTCTTACTTTGTAAAAACTACAGTCTGTGGTGTGGCAATTCCAGGTGTCTGTTCTCAGTGCTCTGCTGTAGCGCCTGTAAATTCAGGGGGAAAATGCTTCGACATTTTGACTACCAGATGAACAGTGCTTAAATGTCAGCTGTACATGTTATGGTGAAAATGTGGGTTGCGCTGAAATGGAATGGAGATGTCAGAAGCTCTTGCCTATTATGAAAGGATTCCTTTGTTAAAAGCTTTTGGCAGTTGCATGATCAGAAATACACTAACCTACAGCAATATTACATAGTTAAACCTGAAGAAAGGAAGTGCATGCAGAGTCAAAAACAGCTAGTGATGGTAGTGGCTTGGAAACTGGATGCTTCAAGGGAGAAGTCTGATCGTAATGGAGTGGGTGGCTGTGCATCTGAAGGTTAAACTGCATGTTAGGTGACTAATTGAACACCTGGAGTTGCCAGCAACTTCAAACTCAATGGAAAAATTGGTTTATGCCCGTTTTGTATAAAACCTGAGTTTCTTCTCTCTTCCTTCTCCCTTTCTATCTTCTATTTAGGAGTAACCTAATTTAATAGGGCATAATAATGTTTATGTTGTGTCCCTAAGGATTGTGTAAAGTGAAGTTAAAATTTTCTCCTGTAGCTGTACAACCTTATACAAGCAGCTTTTTAAATGTGGAAAATGTGCACTTCACTTATTTCTCTTTTGAGAACGTGGTGTCTTATTTCCTGTAATTTATTTTGTATATTGTTACAGGTTAGAATAAGGATCTTGGCATAACAACTGGCAGTTGCAGGAGATGCTGCCAGTCCCTACTCCAGGTGTAGGAAAGGGTAGCTTATGTTGAATTCAGACTGACTTAATATGTAGGAGGTGTCCTGAACAGCTTTCTGGAGGGATATAAACTTGAGTACTGCTTGCCAATGATTATGAAGAGGCAAGGACATGAAACTGGATTAGCTTATCTTCATGCTTTGAGATTTTCATTTTTTGGGGGAGGAAAAAAAAGGCTTGCTTGGGAATTTGAACAAATAGTACTGCCTTGAACTGAGGTTTGGTGAGGCCTCAAATTCAGACAGCATTAACTGATAAATGTAGACCTCCAGGGTCGATGCCTGTGGTTGTCTGAGGAACACAGATGTGCAGAGTGGCATAGCTTTTGCTCTGTGGGCCACTGGTAGAATTCCCAGGTCTCACTAGGGTGCTTAGATGGAAGAATTTCTGGAGCAACCTCGCCTGCAATATGAGGCTATGCAGCTTTGCCACTTTTGTGCCAGTATTTACCAAAGTCAATTTGCTGCTGACAAATATTTCCAAAGGGTTATGGGTGGGATTGTGAAGTGGGTAATAATTACATAGCGAGTCCGTACTGATGTGAAAGTTAGGGGGATGATTTAATTCTTTCATCAAAACTTTATTGCTGGTTGGCTAGTGATGAGATTACTTAAGGGATTACTTGCATGCTAAATCATTAATATCCTTTGCACAGGCTTGGGAGGAGATACGTAGAAACTCCTTCCTCTTAGAAGGACAGGAGAGAATTGGCTTGTTTTTAACCGTGCTACATTTTAAGATTAATTTCCTTGTATTGCTTCCCAAATCATGAAGTTGTCTTTCTATTTGCATAATAGAATTTGGAAGCAGTTATTAAAACTTGGGGTATAATCTTCCTGAATTTAGCTCTGTTGAAAATGTATTTGGTAAGGTCCTGTTGGTAAGGTAAGACAAAAGTCAACCCTTCCCTTGGAAAGATGGCCTTGTGCCATCTCATCTGTAGCTGCTTCAGTCACATGGGACTCATGCAGAGCTCTGAAGATCACTTTTTCAAATGAAGTTTCAGGCTCGTTTTCTGTACTGTTTTTATGCTCGTGGGCATGAGTTTATTCAGAGAACATGCTGCCTGTGCAAGAGGAACTTGAACTTCCAAGGGTACTGATGTTTGCTTGACAGTTCATTCCTTGGTTTTGTGTTGTGATTTCTACATTAGTGGTAAGAGCTATGAGCTGCTATGAGGTCTGTAACTGTTCTCAATTTTGCCGGTACACTGTGCATTAAGCAAACAAGCTTTGCTCACACAGAACAACACTGAAGTTTTTTCAACAGCTGTTGGTCCTGTGAATGGTGTCCTTTTGGCTCAGAGATGCTTTGGTGCAGTTGCCAGAGCTGTAGGGGGGGAGGGCTGTGGACATGCATTTAGACCATAATCCTCAAGGCCATCACTATTGTTAGAAAACTGGCTGCAGTTGCATGTTGCTGTAGTGACAAACTGGACGTGACCTCAGCACAAGTCTTTAAAATACAGTTTTGTTGTAGTTATAAAACATCCCCTCTGTCATTAGAAGTAAGTTAAAGAATAATCTAAGAACAGTAGATTTGGTATGCAATGTAGTTTTGGAGTACAGGATAGTGATGATAAGCCTTTAAGACTGTGAATTCTTTTAGTTGTCTAAACATGCTTTGGAAAGCTGAAAGTTTGTTTTCTAGTGTGATCTTATGCTCTGACAGGCACTATTAACTCTGCTTGAGTTGTATTTGTAAGTCTCTAGGGCTACAGCCTGAGGCAGGAGTGTAAGGGAAGAGGGGATATTTGGTTTTATACGTGTTTTCAAAAAAATATTAGTCTCAGTTAGAAGTCTGGTTTTGGAAGAAAAATTTGCAATGTGATTCAAAGGAATTGAAGGTCTTGCCAAGGTCTACCATATTTTAGGTGCAACAATGTGCCGGGCACCTTGTACATTAGTTGAAGTGTGACATTTTAATTCTGTAAAGCCTCTGTTAACAGATACTCTTTTTCTTCAGTCAGCCTGTTAACTTAGAGGGTAATCAAATCAACTGTCTGTTAAATAGTTAGGATTTTTTTCCTGGGTCTGCCTCAGTAGCCTCAACTGCTTATCGACATCTGCTAGTAGTATTAATGACTGTTGGCAGTAATTCCAGAATAAAACTTGACAAATGAAAACACCAGTGTTCCACAGTCCCCCAAAATACTGCAACAAATAAGGTTTTCTGTTTAGGCTTTTGCAGGTACCTGGGGTGGGGTGTTGTATGCACTTGTCTGCTGTTCTACTCATGTACTGTGGCAGTGTAAGTACAAAACTGTGATGCTTCTGCAGCATGATCTGCAGAACTTGTATACATGGTCTTCTACTCATTAATGTCTGTTCTGAATTAAATCCTTTAGCTTTTTGTTGTATTCCTCTCCAGCTTTTAGAGTGGTCTCAACCAGCCAGATGCAGTAAATAAGAGCTGGAAAGCTAAGTCTGCACTTCCCTTTGAGCGGTACAACTGGGCGCTTCACCTCTTGTCTTGGATGCTTGGTTTTGTACCAAGAAGCAATGCTTCACTCTGTGTGCAAGACTGGCTTAACCCCTCTGCCTTGTCTTATTTATTCAGATCATGGAGCTGAAATGGCTACTGTATGTGACCCTGCTTGCTCTTGGGACTCTTGCTGTCCAGGCACATGATATGGATGATGACAATGATGGTGATGATGTAGTTGATATTGAGGATGACTTGGATGATGGCATTGAGGAAGTAGAAGAGTCAAAGTCTGAAACAAGCACTCCTCCTCCAACTCCAAAGGTTTGGCATGGAATTTCTTTCAAAAATTGAATTACAACTTGTGGTTTTTATGCAAGTCTCATCAGAGCTGTCATTACTTTCCTAGCATTTGATATGTTGTGATATTATTGAAGATGTTAGCTGGGAGTAGGGCTTGGAATGATAAGCCTAGCTGCTTTGTTCCAGTTCTCATCTCCCCTGTGTTCTTCCTGAAAATTTAGGTCCACCCTTGAAATCTGTTGTGATTATCGGGAGTTAATGCTCATGTTTCCAGCTAGAGAGAAACTTTAGTTTCAGTTGCAGACAAGAGCACAGTGGCTCAGCACAAGCAGCAGTATTTATGTAACTTCTATATTTATGCTGCAAGGGTGTTCCATATAAGTTCTACATGAGTGTAGAGGGGGGACATGAGCTGGGTATGCCTTTATTGCATTAGAGCAGAGAATGTGCCTTGAAAGATGCTTTAATGCCTCTCTTCTCCCATAGGTTACCTACAGGCCCCCAGTCCCAACTGGCGAGGTGTATTTTGCAGAGTCCTTTGATAGAGGAACTCTGGATGGGTGAGTATAGTCTGAAGGATGATTCGGTCCAGCAAATAATTGAAATTTTTGGTAAAAGGCAATGAAACCCTCATTAGAGCCTGTGTTATTCAGAATTGAATCAAAGGGCAGTGGTTGGTGAGGATTACAGCAGTGACTGTAACTCAGCTGTTAAAATGCTGAGCTATACTGGTATTTCCTTAAGTTCTAGTAACAAGGGCAAGGTGAGCGATACATGTGTAATGTTTGAATGCTCATGTAACTTTTCACTTTCCTCAAGTACATGAGGATGGTGTGGTACTACTTCTGCGCGTTTTGTTTTTACAGGAGCAAGGCACTGAGGCCAAGATCCTGCTTTGGGGGTGGGATAGGAAGTGGCAAATGCAGAAAACTTTTCAGGCTTGGGGGATCAAGACACTGGGGTGTCACGTAGGACATCAAGGCTTATCTTAAGGGCAGGATATTTGGGGGGAGTGGGGAAGCATGTTTTTTCAACCATTGGATGTCTGTCTTCTAGATGGATCCTTTCCAAGGCCAAAAAAGATGATACAGATGATGAGATTGCCAAATATGATGGTGAGTCCAACCCAGGTTTTGGATGATAGGTGTTCCTGATATCTTTTGTCATACAGGAAGATTTTGTTTTCTGTTTTCCAGTTAATCTTACATTCACTGAAGAGAATGGGACAAATGTTTATATACTTGGCTAAGTGTAGTTGTGATCCAGACAAAATAGCCACTTGGAAGTTTTACAATATTTTTTTGTAGTGAAGAAGTTATGCTAATAACTTGATAAGGTAGCCTGTAGGGTGTTATTTCAGAATGCTGACTATCCTTTTCAAAATTGGGCAGAACAAAGACTGTTTTGAACAAATTTTGATCACATTTGGTTAATTTCTCTCCAGGTAAATGGGAAGTCCAAGACATGAAGGACACCAAGCTTCCAGGAGACAAAGGGCTTGTATTGGTGACCCGAGCCAAGCATCATGCAATTTCATCCAAACTTTCAAAGCCTTTTGTATTTGATACCAAACCCCTTATTATACAGTAAGTAAAGGATAACTTAGTGTTCTGTTATTTCAAGGATGATATGGTAGCAGCCTGAGGTTCATTCCAGAACTGAGCTTTTTGTTGACTGGGGGTCTAGATGACACAAGAGTCTGTAACCTATTATTATACTGGTTAAGTAAGAGTAAAATAGCAACCCGTATTCCCAGAGTGGGGAGTTAGGGTTAGGAACAGCATGGGTCCCTCTGAAGCCTGAAAAGGAAAGAAGTCTGTGAAAACTAGACTTGGTGACCTGTCTCAGGACTTCAGTTCACTTGATGTAATTGTAGGAACAAGGTCAGGCAACTGACTTTTGTACTGCTAATTGTGAACGTCCTCGTTTTGGAGAAAAGCTGTATGTAGGTCAGTGCGCTTCCTTACGCAGTAAAGTGCCCCCTGTTTCCAAGGTGGAGTGGACAGAGTGGTAAAGATGCCCTCGTTTCCTCCTTCCTTTGTCTTGGTTCATTTGTCATGGAAGACGAACAGCTTGCCTGTCTCTGTTTGGCTATGACTGATGTAAAAGAACCTACTTGCATGTATCTTAGACTAGCAAGTTGGGGAAAAAATTCATTCAGTAACACCAGTTGAATTGTAGATTATTACCTACTTTATCACTTTTAAACAACGAGTAAGCTAATTCATATTTGCGCAAGATAATGAATTGGTCTTTGCATGACTGTTTAGTTTTGGCTCGAAATACAAGGCTAAAAATAAATTCCCGTGGTCATCCACTCCAGCTGCTGGCATTGAGAGAGGATCAAGCATACTTAGCCTATTCCTGACAGAGATGTTTTGCCTTTTTCAGACTCCTTGGCATCCTGAAATATACTGTTCTATGTTACAACCCTAAAGGGGCTTCTCCTAGGATCTGATTGTTGTCACTTCAGTAGTCTTGCAAATTGAGTTGTCTGTCTGCTACAGTAGTTGTGGGGAAAAGAATTGCCTTGCCTTAATCTGCCGAAGTGTCTTGCATGTTGGAAGGCTTTTTCTTCCTTCTCTTTACTTCATAATCTTTTAGACCAGCTCAGTTCCTTTAACACTTCTGTCAAGTTAAGTCTTCTAAATTCTTGTTTCTCAGGGCCTTACAAATACTTCCTTAGTACTTAGCGCAGCTTGTATTTTCTTATTCACTGGGCATGTGATTTAAAAAAAACAACAAAATAGTCTTACTCTTAATTTGTACTTGAAAACTAATTGTGCATTACAGAAATAATTTTTAATTATGTATAATATGTTCTCCCCTTCTCTGTCCAAAACTAATCTTAGGTATGAAGTAAACTTTCAAAATGGAATAGAGTGTGGCGGGGCCTATGTGAAATTGCTTTCAAAAACCCCTGAATTGAACCTGGTGAGTAGTGCTGCTACTTTGAGTATTAGCAGTGAAAGAAAACTGTTTTAATCTTGCTTCTTCATGAAGAAACCCCTTCAGTAAAGGCAGTGGGGTGTATTTAGGGCCTGATCTCCAAAGTACTTTGCCCTCAGCAGTTTCTGGCCTCTTGAGAGAAAACTCCAGAGTTTCATAGTAGCTGAGCAGTTCTAGACCTTTGCTAAAGTCTGCAATACTTCAGATTTCCTTAGGTTCTAGGACTAGAGAGGAGGTATGAGAGTAACAAGTGTTATGAGGAGAAACCTTCTCAGGAAGCTGTTGCCTAGAAGGCAGATAGCGTGTTTCGTCTTCTAAAACTAACGCATATTGCCTTGCCTTTGACATGTGAACCCACTTGTGAGTTACTGGGTATATTTAAAAACAAATGTCTTGAGAAGTTAGACTGAATACAACCTGATACTGAGCTGCACATACTAGCTCTGTAGAACCATTTGCTTCATAAATGACCCTTGAATGCATTGTCTTAAGTGTGGTCAGTGGAAGAGACTATGCTACAACTCCTGAGGATTAAGAATAATTGTTTGTCCTCTCAATGATAAATCTACCTGAAGTGGTTTAGCCTGTTTCGACAAAGCTTAACTGCTGGGTCACCTTGCCTAGGCTTGTGTAGCCTGTGGGCTTTCTTTAGCCACCTTCCTCAGCTTTATAGGAAGTACCTTTTATGGCTTATTACCCATTCTCCTTTCCTTCTGCAGTCTCATTGGACTTGTATTATGAACACAGATTAAATTAAAGAAAGACACCTGAAAGAGTATTTGACTGTCTAAACAGTTTCATATGTGCATTGAATTTTAAGGTAACATTAGCAATAACAGATTTGCTTGCAATATTCAGTGGTGAGATTATTATATCCAGGTAGCTCTTGGATTGAGACAGCAGACCTGCTTGTAAGTGTGTAAACTAAATACAACTTGGCCTCGCTTTTAATGTGGCTTATCACTGTGTGAAAGAAACTTGCTGGACTAGTTGTGACCAGTATGACCAGTAACTGATATTTCTATATTGATAGCTCTTAAAGTTCTTTGTTGTAATGTTGTAATATATTTAAACATTGAGGTTGTCACTTACGCTTATCTTTCTGATAACACTTGAATAGCTGTTGTTTTCTATCTGGAAAGTAGAGTCTAAAGGTGTGAAATCAAGTAGCTGGGATAATTTTGGTGTTTTCTCTAGAAGATTGTATTAATCATATAAGTACTTAACTGCCTTGATATCCAAGTTGCAGAATAATTTCTAATGAATTGGGAGTTGTTACGCCAGACAGTGATTTAAGTTGTATTTCCAAATGATGGATTGAAGTTCTGTGTTTTTAAAGGATCAGTTCCATGACAAAACTCCATATACCATCATGTTTGGTCCTGACAAATGTGGAGAGGACTATAAATTGCATTTCATCTTCCGGCACAAAAACCCAAAGACTGGCAAATATGAGGAGAAGCATGCAAAGCGTCCAGATGCAGACCTGAAGACTTACTTTACTGATAAGAAGACCCATCTTTATACTCTAGGTACAGTGACTGTTAACTGTGCATATGAATAACTACTGTTTCCTAAATCGAAAGATCATAAAATGACCCAGATGAACAACTGAATATTTGTGTCCACACCCCATACAACTAAAAACCACTTGAAAGCTCTGAATACAAAAACTGGTCTTACTATGCAAAGGCTTATTTCTTCCTTGTATAAGTCTTGATTCTTGTAAGGAAAGTCATGAGACCTTGAACTTAATAGTTAGAACTGAATTTCAGAGCAGTCATGAGTAACTTGATATGCTGAGTATATCCAAAATAGTGATGAACATATATCAAACGCTTGAATGCAGCCCCCTAGTAATTTGGGGTATGGTAGGATTTAGGTCTAGTGGGATAGTATTTTTTTTTTCTTGCAGCTTTCATAGTACCAGACAAGCTTAGTGGTTCTTGAAGTACTGTGTCTTCTCTATTAGGTGTGACTAAAATCTTTCAGGGAATACTCAGGAGGATCTCTCTAGCTTTTCCTACTCCAGAGGCAGCAATGGTTAAAGGAGTGAGACTAAAACCCAGTGACTCAGTTAGTAGGGAGTCTTATTCTTGAGTAAAATGTGAATACATACATTCTTACTATTAAAGCAATACTTCCTGTGCCAAAGTCAACTTGCTGTGGTAAATTCGCTCTACAAGCTTCTTTTGTGCTTTTAACATATTTAAAGTAGGACTCCTGCGATGAGGTGTCTTTCTTACGAGGTGAGATGTGGTACATCATCGCTACTTACGCTTTGGCATAAGGAGAAAGATTCTTAACAATTCTTTAAAACAGTTTGGGTAGGTGGTAGGTTGGATTGCTGAAGCTGTAGTTACACAGTGGGGATGAGAGGCACTTTATGATGCATGCTTTGTATCATCTATGGAATGGCTACATCCATGGCTTTTTTTTTCCTTACAGTCTTGAATCCTGATAATAGTTTTGAAATACTAGTTGATCAAACAGTCGTTAACAGTGGGAATTTGCTAAATGATATGTCTCCTCCTGTCAATCCACCCCGAGAGATTGAGGACCCGAATGACCAGAAGCCTGAGGACTGGGATGAGAGACCCAAAATCCCAGACCCAGATGCTGTTAAACCAGATGACTGGTAAGGAATTGAGGGAGGGCTTGGCCTGCTAGTTTGTTCCTGGTCAAAAAGTCTTTCTCAGATGACTTATAGGAGGTTTTTTAGTCTCACACTTGTAATCAAAACACAGTTTAGGCATCTGAGCAGGAGTTTGGTAGATGAAGGTAGGCAAAATCTATGTCCTCTGGGAATTACTATTTAGTGCTCCTGCTGCTGTGCTGGCCCCAGATAAAGGTATTACTAAAATAGCTATGCTAGCTGATGATTCCACCCTTGCTGAGATCAAAAGATGAGCTGCAGAAGGTATAATTGTAAGATGTTTGTAGTGGTTTGTGTAATGCATAGTTCCAAGTGACTGAAATACCTGACATCCTAAATCACAAACTGATACCGTGTTTCTGTCTTTGAACATACACTTCGACAACCATGGACTCAATTTAAAGCTCAGATGTGTTTGCAGCAACCACTAAGATACAGTATTTGCTGTAATATGCCCTTTCTAGTTTGGCTTTAAAAAATAAGCAGTATTACTGTACAGCTGGCACCATGACTGTGCTGTGAGGCACGTGTAGGTAACAGATTGGAGGGCAGTTCCATTCTGAAATCATGTTGTTAGACTTACCCTGTCAGAAGTGAAGCTGGCTTGTTGTCTAGATTGGTGGGCTTGTTCAGACTCTGTAGAATCAAGCCTTGGGGTTAAGAAACTTGTATTGTGTGTGTTAACACATAATATTCTGCTCTCAAGGGATGAGGATGCTCCTGCAAAGATTGCAGATGAAAATGCTGTGAAACCAGAGGGCTGGCTGGACGATGAGCCAGAATATGTAGCGGACCCTGATGCTGAGAAGCCTGAAGATTGGTATGTTTATTGCCTGTTGCAAACGACAGCAAATATTTCATGGCTTTGGTACTGGCTTTTGGAAGTGTAAGAGTAGTTTGTCCATTGTTGCTCGCTAACAAAGTTGTTGATTGAGGCTATCTTGCTTCAAAAGTAGAAGGCAGAGTTGATCTGAGGAGTCTTGTCATCTTGTGTTCACCTGTGTGCTTTTTGGCTCTCCTGTGATTGTAAGCTGAGCAGGGCAGAAAGGGTCATCTTCCAGTTGTACTGTACTTAAAAGGTGTGGTGGGGGAGGCTGTGCTCAGGGACTGGCTTTTGTTGAGCTTCTGTGCTTCCAAGCTACTTCCTGAAATCCTCATTCCTTCTGCAGTGTCTTTATTTACAGACCTACGCTATACAAAATTTCAGTATCTTAATTTTATGGTAGGAATTCTACTTTTACCAGAAATCAGACATTGTTTTAAGTCTTATGCTGCATAAAGGCAAGGGTGAACTTCTAAACTGGCTTTCCCTTTTCAGGGATGAGGATATGGATGGTGAATGGGAGGCACCTCAGATTGCAAATCCTAAATGTGAGACAGCCCCTGGCTGTGGTACCTGGCAGCGACCAATGATTGACAACCCAAACTACAAAGGCAAATGGAAGCCTCCTATGATTGATAACGTGAACTATCAGGTTGGTGTTTCCATTGCTGAAACTGCTGCCCAGTGCAGCATTTCTCTTACAAAAAGCAGAATGATCTAGATTCAGCAGGTGTAATTAAGAATACAAATACTGTCATGATTGTACAGTGTTTTAAGAGGATACGTTTAAAGTGCTCTTTTACTTGGCTTCACTTCATGTAGCACAAATGAAAATGTATTCCCAAAACCTGATGAGTTGCACCCACAGACCTTGTGATTAAGTGCAATAGATTGGTCTTTCTCTCTGTTCTGAAAACTAAGCATTGTAAGAGTGAGGCTGAATGTCTCTTGTCTTTCCTAGGGTATATGGAAACCCAGAAAGATCCCAAACCCAGATTTCTTTGAAGACCTGGAACCTTTCAAGATGACCCCTTTCAGTGCTGTGGGGCTGGAGTTATGGTCAATGACTTCTGACATCTTTTTTGACAACTTTATCATCTGTACTGAAAGAACTGTGGCTGATGATTGGGCCAATGATGGATGGGGACTGAAAAAGGCAGCTGATGGTGCTGCAGAGGTGAGAAATTAATTGTGTGCTTCTGTCTGGAATACTAGGAGCATTGCTGCTGTTCTCTCCCAGTCTTAAACAACATAATCCTGTATGTACCAGGGCTAAGGGTTATGCTGAACCAGATTGGAACCTCAGTTCCCAATTATAATCTGCTTATGGTTGCTGTAAGTAGCAGTGAGCTCTCCCTGCTCTTACGTGAGATTTTTGTTGTTGTTCTGATAATTGGGCTGTTAACTTTAGCCTAATTTGTAAACTATGGAAAAAGTACTTGTCCTGGTTAGCTTTAATTTTTTTATATGAAATACAATGTTTAAGGTTGCAAAAAGCCTATCTGAAAATTCTGTAGCTTAAACTTGTCTTAGAACTTTCTGTATGGGATGGAATTTGACAGTTTCTTACCTTAACAGCCTGGTGTTGTAGGCCAGATGATGGCAGCTGCTGAGGAACGGCCCTGGCTTTGGGTAGTCTACATCCTCACTGTGGCTTTGCCAGTGTTCCTTGTTGTCCTTTTCTGCTGCTCTGGGAAGGTATGTGTTTCCTCCAGTAATAAGTAGTATATGCTGAAAAGGTTCAGAAAAATGTGCCTTAATGTCACAAATTGCCTGGTTTTGACTTTTTTTTTTTTTTAGAAACAACCAAATGCTGCAGAATACAAAAAGACTGATGCTCCTCAGCCTGATGTGATGGATGAGGACAAAGAGGAGGAGAGAGACAAAGGGGAAAAGGAAGAGGAAGATGAGGAGGAAGCAAATGAGGAAAAGCTAGGTAGGTAAACTAAATAATTTTGAAGGAGTTTGAGTTTTCTCTGATAGACTAAAACAGCAGGGTTGGCAGATGTGGAGTAAAGCCAACGGTGAAATGAGTGAAATTTTTATTTCCCTCAGAAGAGAAGCAGAGGAGTGATGCTGATATAGGAAGTGCTAGTCAAGAGGAGGAGGAGGAGGATGAGGATGAGGACAGGAAACCTGCATCAGAGGTAAGAGTGCTTAATCTTTGAGGGATGTCTGGTGTGGCTTTTTCCTTTAAGTCATGTAGAACAAGCCTTACTAAAGTGTTAAAAGTCAGCCTGGCTCGTGTGATACTCCATCTCAGTGTCAGAACTTTGGAAAACTTAATCACCCTGCAGAATAGGAATTGCTGTGGCCAACTTCAGCAGAGGTGGGCACCTTGCTAAAGGCACTGCTCTAGACCCTGCTTTGGAGGAGTGGGATTCCATGGAATGTGTCATCTTTGGGCAAAAGGCTCATTCAGCTTTGTATGCAGTCAGGATGTGACCTCTGAAGGGCTCCACACTGACATAATAGCTGACTTAAAATGGGTGGAGTATTGCTTGAAGTTAAAGGGATTCTCAGAGCAGCAGAAGCTGAGTGCTCTCAGTAAATAGTGTACATCCACTGTGAAAACAAGAGGAGTTGTGTGTTTGCCATGTATAGAAAGGAAATGTATTAAAATGTCCTTTCAAAAATTAAACATTAATGTAAAAATGAAAGCAGACTGGTGTTTGTCGGTTTACTCAAAATGGCTTTTAAGAGTATTCCTGGATTTTATGTCCTTGATGTTTAACACAAATTATTTTTCTGCAGGAGGAGGAAACTGTGAATAGATCACCCAGAAACAGAAAGCCAAGAAAAGATTGAAAAAAGTAGTAAGAACTTGATCTGTAATTTTTTTTGTTTTGTTTCAAACCTGGTTCTGGGAGAGGACCTCGGACACCTTACATTGAAACTTGGACAAACCTCAATATTTCACCATCCACAGGTTCCAGTCACACTATCCAATGTAATGGAGTGTCTAGCAGTAAAATATTTGCAATCATCTGTTTTAAACAACATCATTCCTGTAGAAAGAATGCATTTAATATAATGGGCTGTGGATTTTGGAATGTAACATAACTAACCTTTTCATTTTTGGTTTTAAATATTCTTTTCTGTTTTTAAGTAGATTGGTAGAACTTTTCCAGTCTCAAACCTTGGCTTAATTTAATATATTAATTAGTGAAAAATAACAATGAATCTTGAAAGTGCTAGGTGATAAATGCAGTTTTATAACTAGTTTTTTTTACAAATATGTAAATTCCTAAATGCACCAATGTCTTTATATCCCTTAAAATAATTGTTTAGAGTTGTCAATGTATTTGACAACCCCTCCACCCTCAAAAGAAATGATGAAATGTGGGGGGAATGTGTGGGGAGACCAGTCATGAAGCTCTCTAATCAATCAACTTTATTCTTTTGGGGGGAGGGGAGAGAGGAAGAAGGGGTGGAAGGAGGGGGTTAGTCTATAGAATATGCATACAGTGCATGGCTGAAGCCTTGCTAAGTGTTGACAAATGATTTGGAGCGGGTCATCTCAAGGTGGCATTTAATCCTGCAGACCTTGCAGGTAATGGATATTTGGTATTGAACTCTTTTTGTAAAGCCAATGGGTTGTTGGGGGGGTGGGGTGGGGTTAGACTACTTCCCCCTTTGTTCAGCCACTCATGCTTTCCTTTCTCTGTGACTGTACAGCTTTTTCGGAGTGCAGTTTTGCCTCAGTTGCTGAAGCGCTTCACGTTCAGCTCATCGTCAAGCTCTATTTTTATAGCTAGGCCTACTCCTTTCCAGGGTCCAAACACTGGGTAGGACAGTGTCCCATATCCTCTCACTGTTATCACTGTATGTCTACTCCTGTAGGAATGGGGAGGTAGTCAGTCAGGTAGACAAGTTAAACTGAGTATTTAAGGGGGGGGGGGAAACCCAGCAAACCAACCAACCAAGATGTCAGTATTGTAGGTGGGGAAGGAGCATGTGGAATATCTTAACTGGTATGTGAAACTGTTTAAGTCTTTTATCTGCTCTTCATGTAACAAATGCATCCTAAATTATATTGTGAATGTTTAGGGAGTTCCATTTCCAGCTGAATAAATTTTTTTTTAAAGCGTTGCGTCTGCCATATTATACTGTTTCAAACACTTTTTTTTTGTGGAATGCAGGTCATCACTACAAGAGTATACCTGTGAGGGTGAAATCTATGTAAATTCATTACACTGTACCAAATATGTTGGCATTTGGATGTCTATATAGATGAACTTTTGCCTTTGTTTAGAGTGAAATGAAATGTCCTGAAATTACTCTTCTTGCACTGAATTTAAACACTCCAGTGTTGTTTGGTCATAGTATAGGTGTAGTGTGGGGAATAACTCCCAGGGCATGGGGAAGGGAGAGTGTTCCAATTACCTTGCAAACAATCCAACCAATTACTGAAAGACTCTTGTTTTGGGGCTTTTGTGTGTTTTGTTGATTTGGGGTTTTTTTTCATAGAACACCTTTTGCTGCTTGTCCTTATGTTGTATCCCTTGGTTGTTGTGTTTGAAATATTAGTGATCACAAATGCATAGCAGGATTTCTTGATCTTTCAGCAGTGTGCAAATAAACTATTGTAAGCAAGATACTGGAAGTAATTTCAGACTTCTGTTGGGAGCTGTTGCATGTATAGAATGCCTTTGCCTGTGGAACACCTGGTAAATACTGCTCCTTATTGTAAAAATAGCTTATACTCTGACATGGAAGATGTCATAGCTTAAGCATTGCTACTAGCTTGTTCTCAGGACTGTATTTTTATCAAGGAGCAGCTGCTATTTATGACTCTCAGTCCTTTGAGATGAAGTGTATGTAAATGATTTCAATTCAGCTAACATTTTGAGCACAACATAAATCTATTGGTTTATCTTAATATGCAATTTGCCTTAAATACCCAGACAATTCATGTGCATCCATGTTCTTTCAAAGCATCAAAAGTGAACTTAAGATCTGCTTTTGAATAGTATTATATTAAAGCTAACTGTAAATCTACATTTGCTTCTGCTAAATCTCCTGAAGAGGTCTGTCTGCATGTTATGGCTTTTCTTTGATACCATAGTGTATGCTTCTTAAATAATCACTACAATAAATGAAGACTTTCCAAAATGGATAGACAACTCCAAAGTTACTCTTTATCCTACTTTCTGACTTGGGTGGCTCAGTTCAAGCTCAGAATCACTCTTATTTTTAAAGCCTTGGAGGAAAAAAGCTATCTGCTTATCCTGAGTACTTTTAAAGTAGAGCTGTTTTTGAAGTAGTGAAGCTCTATGTGGTTGTAACCTGTTCCTAATACTTGAAGGTGTATCTGGGCCAAGAGCAGCAGCTTCTGAAAAGGATGCTCCAGTTTGCTGGAGGTGCTGTGTCTGAAGATGTAGGGGGGAGGTTGGACTGAGACAGTAAATCAACCCAAAACCCTAGGGGAGTAGTAAATGCAGACAAGGTCTGAAACCCAAAGCAGCAGAAATGCTGAAAACTCTTCTCCTGAGCTGGTGCTCAGTAAAGGGAGCTGATAAAGATGCAGCTAACAACTCACCTGTCCCGGAGGTGTCAGGGGATGGGATGTAGCCTCTGCTAATACTGAGTTACCCCAGATTAAGACTGTGATGTGTAAAATACATTGTAAATCTGTTCTTAAGATTGACTCTTGGTCTGAAGAGGGAGCCTTCCAAGCGCTAATTACTAGTAGGCATACATCTCTGTGGTTGTCTCTCACTCTTTCATCTCTCCTTACTCAACAGCAGTGCTCCACTTAGGTTGGGGTTACCTTTGTGGGGCTCGTGACCACCCCCTGTCTCTAACTGTTCCCCACTTCATACCACTATTGCCTCATGGTTTCAAAAGGAGGGTTTTGGTGTTTTGCTTTTTTTAGTGTTGCTGAACATGAACTGTGGTCTCATTTGCAGGAACAACCTGTCATTTCAAAAAGGTACCTGTAGATGCAACTTGAAAAAAAAAATGTAAAAACTAATCAATAAAGATACTTAAATCTGTTTGGCTTTCTTTGTCTAATTAGCATTTGACCCCCTAGTGAAGGGAGTGGGTCTGGCTTGGGAGGTGACGGCCTCCTCTCCCCGTGAGGTGATCAGGAGTACTCTCTTTTACCCAGCTCGTATTTTGACCGAAAAGAAGAGGTTCTGGGCCCTGTTTGCAGAGCTGGCCCTGCCTGGGAGCCCTCGGCTGCGGCGCGACTCTCCCCCGCCCTCAGCTCTGCCGCCGCTGCCCCCCCGTCACTCACCTTTGGCTCCGCCTTCCGCCACTCCCGATTGGCTGCTGTCCGCTAGCGCCCCGCCCCCTCCGTGCCCGTGCCTTTTAAACGCTCCGGAGGCCGCCTCCAGACAGCCGCCCTGCCCGCCCACGCCTGTGCCGCTTAATTGGGGCCTCCGCGCCTTCCTATTGGCTCGGAGCGCTGTCCTTCACGGCTCGTGACGCGCTACGCTGCGTGACGTAGCCCACCACCCAGGAAGCTCCGCCTATTTATTCTCAACTCTGCTCTTGAGGGGAAAAACAATTTCAAGATGGCGGCGGCGCGGATAACAATGGGGAGCTGGGGGGTCGAGCCGGCCAGTGCCTGAGAGCGGCGGCTACCGGGCCGCGCCGCGCCGGGGCGGAGCGCA
>VZZY01019351.1:370866-460553 GCA_013400335.1 Eurystomus gularis
CCGAGGCGGCGAGCGGCGAGCAGCACGGGCGCAGCAGCACGTTGATCGCGGTAAGGGGCCGGACCGTTCCCGGTCGGGGGCCGGGGCGGCTGGGGCCGTGGAGGGAGCCGGCGGTCGGCGTGGTTGTGCCCGGCTGGCACCGTGACCTCTCGTCTGGAGTTGGCACCGGATGGAGGAAGGAAAACAAGCTTTCACGGTTGGTGTGATGGCTTGTGGTGGGAGGGCTGAGGTTGGTCTTGCTCTGCGGAGTACTCGTCTCTGCTCTGTTAGAACTTTGCAGCTGATAAGGGCAGCTTTATTTTCTCTAGTGTCACCGTTGCGCGCTGGAAGAGTTCATAAAAACTGCCGCCTGTTGAGATGGGAGTAGTGGGTGGCCTTCTGTGATGGTTAGTCATTCAGAGTAGCGTTCTGTGAATTATGTTTCTGGCTAATTCACCTAAAATGTTCTTGAAGAAACTTAGAGGAGCATGAATGCACTCGTGGCTTTTGATTTTTTTGTTTGCTTGCTTATGTCTTTAATTGAGACTGTCAGGGTTTAGCGGAGTTAAGTGATAAGGACATGTTTATTACTGAAATTTATAAGACAAATAATGTGTCTAATTAATTTTGGTACATATTGGAAAGAATTTCAGTGGCAAGGCAGCTGTTTATTTGCCGCTCACTGTAGTGGGTGTGAACACTATGGGAATCCCACTCCACCCATTAAAAACTGGCTTAGCTCAAAATCTTAATGTTTCTCTGGCTTCTCTAGCATTTCTGGTTGTTAGGGTGTATTCATACAGCCCTGGTTGTATATCAAGATAGCTATTGCTTAACTTATTCTGAGCCCTTTAAATATACCACTGCGTACTAATGTGTCAGTAATGTAGGTTAGTAGGATAATCTCTTAAAGGTTGCCTGTCTTAAAACTAGATATTTTTAAATGGTGGCCTGCATGAAAATGATACAGTACTGTTCAAAGCATCTTTAAAAGGGGATACTGGATTAAACTGAGATATTTCCAATTTAACATATAGATTAAATCATGGTTTTAAGAAGGTATATGTGTTGGATCAGGCTAGAAGTGAAGGAGGATGTGATCCTTTGCTGACTTGGACCTCATTTAATTACAGCTTTTAAAATGGAATCATGATAGAGCTTACTGTAAACTTGGGTATGACTGGACATGATGTGAAATAGCAAAACACAGGGGACAGCGATGTCAGCTTTAATGTAACTAGCACTAGGCAGCATGCGTGCAGCTTGGAGTATTTACAAGATAAACTGAAAATGTTACTCAGTCGAATTGTTTCTATTCTTGCTGGTATATATATATGAGAATCCAGGACATACTGACTTTTTTGAAGAGTAAGATACTTGTGACGCCGTTAGAGCACTTCAGATGGTTGCTAAAGGAGGGTACTTGAGAAACAAGAGAGGAAACTTGTGCATTCCTGACAGTAATTCTGTAAAACTTTCTGAGTAGCTGTTGTTTAAGTAGACTGATCTCAAATGTAAACTTGTGTCAGAACAAAAATTACTCAAACTTGTATTTTGTTATCTAAAGACTTGGTGGCGTTCCGATTTATTTCCTGTCTGGGCTCTAAGGCTTTTTGCATACGAGGCTCTATCCATTGAGAATGCCTATTTTTGTTACACACAGAGCTCTTTAGCATGTCAAATCCTGTTGCTTAAACTGTCACCACGCGTCTTCATATTGATCTTCTAAAACAAAGACGTTTTTACTTCATTTGGTGTTGTTTCTTTTAAATAGCTTTGGATGTGGATTTGATCTAATTAGCATCCATTATAATGAGGACTCTCAAGAGCAGTGAGGTTCTGAAATACGGTGCACATCTGGGGAAGCCCTTCTTGTACAGGAAGCTGCTGCCAGTGCCCAATTTACACAACAGAAGAGGGTTTTAGGGTATGAATGACTCTTCCTCGTGCTGGCCTGCTGTTTCCTTCCTAGGATACATGACTGTAAGCTTAATTGCAGCGGCTGATTCATTACCTTGTTACTAGGGTATAAAGTTGGTTTGCTTAGTAATTCAAGTTTTGAAAAACAACAGCAAAAAACCCTCTGCTCCTAGTTTCATTCCCTCGGCATAAAAGGTACCTCTGTAGGCCGGTATTTTACTTCTAGCAATCATGTAGCTGCTATCAAGACCAAGCATGTGCTTTGTATGGGAAGGATGTGGGTTTGGTTTACAATATTCAATAAAGTTTGGATGAACACCAAAATTGTCTTGTTTTAAAATATCCTGGACACGTTCCTTTCAAAAGAATGCTGCTCGATCAGTGAAACATGCATTGTATCAGCTGTCACCGCTGTTACAATCCAGAGTTTTCTATTAAGTTGCATATGAATCTTCCCTTGGAAACTAATACTTTGTGTTGAAAGTTAAGGAAGCATTAATTTTGATCCTTGAAAGAAAAAGCAACTTGTGAAGGTAGCAGGTTTGCGATCTAGAATCAGAGGGCTTGTAACTGAAGGACATGGAGCTGCACTGCCACAAGTTTGAATGGTGCACAGTGTGTGCTACCACGTGTGCTTCAGAGCATCTTCTGTAAATTCAGAATAGTCACAGGGAACAGGGTAGCACTGCTGCTTCTTGCTTAATGTCTTGGATGATTTTTCACATGGCCAAAATCAGATATCTTCTTTTCCATTAGTCTCTGTTGTAGATCCTGAAGCTGGATGGATCTTGCTTCCAAGCAGAAGAGACAGATTCATCCTTTGTTTTCTCACTAAGCAGCTCTAAAAGTTTAGCCATGGTAACCAAGAGAACACAGTATTGGTACAGAAATAGTTTGGATGATTTGTGCACCATGTAGTTCTGTCCTTCATTTGAGGAAAAAGATTAAAAACATGTTAACTTCCTATTTTTTAAAACTTTGAGACCATTATTTAATGGAAGTTCAAATATTGAAGTTCACTTCACATTTCTGTTTTTATAATAATAATTAATAATTATTATTATAAAATTATTATTATTATTAATAATGCTATGTTCAAAGTAGAAGATGCTTAATATTTGGGTAATGTATCATCTGTTACGTTAATCTTACATACTTGAGAAGCAGGGAAGTTGTGAAGAGACAAGACTTGTTCCCTAGAACATCTTTTCCTCTTTGCCAAGTTCTGATGTGAAGAAGGTTCATTCTGATGCCCTGTTTGAATTCTCTGCAGCAGAAATGTTGGCTTCCTTGTACTTCTCTGATAGACCATAGTGCGTCTCTGAGCTGAACAGAAACTGTTTCCTTGTTGTGTGAATGAGGAGAATGGCAAGATCTGGATTTTCATCTCCACTCCTTGCTTTATGATGTGGTCTCTCGGCAGGAGACCTACTCCCTGTTTCTTACTGGTTTTTTTTCCCACACCTGAGAGCAGTTGTTGTGCAGATGGCTTGCTTTGTCTAGGACTGCCACAAAACCACAAACAGTATTTCTGGAATGGACAGAGAAGGTCGAGTCGCTGGCCTGTCTTGAGAATGCTTTGTGTTAAAGCTGAAGAGTAGACCAGCGTTTATTTGGGACTGCTAGGAGTTTTTACATGAAGAAGGGGTAAATGCCAATTTAGGCAAAGACACCAAGTAAAATGTTTAAAAAGAAATATATGTTTAAGGAGAGCAACACAATGTTTCTTGGTTGAAGGGACCTGAAGTAATAAATTAAAGGGAATAGATTGTCTGGGTTGTACTGACAAACCATAATAGCATTCCACTAATGAAGCTCAAGCTGGTATGCTGACGATTCAGAAGACCTCATTTTTGTGTAAGCTGTGGTATAGGGGTGTTATATGGTGAAATTATGTTTTACCACAAAAATAGAAAATTATTTCCCCATTATTTATACGTAACTATAGTGCAGTGTAGTCTTGCCACCATTGTTTGTTTTTGCTGACAAGTCTGATAGTTTGTTGCCCAACAACTCAGACAGGTTTTTCTTTGTCTCCTTTTAATTCTGTGTGAGCTATTGTTGTATGTTTGAAACATTTCCCTTGCTAGATTAGTTAGATATGCAGTGATGCTTCCGAAATCATAAGTGTCTGGGAGTGACTGATCTACTGCTGCTGTTGAAGTTCAAGTGAGGTGGAGGATCCGGCATTGCAGCTGAAGGCACAGCAGTTTTTTTGATTCAGCAGAACAATTCCTGTAGCAGAAGCTGCCTCTTGTGACTAATACGGACTTGGGATATTTATAGACATGCATATCCACAGCCCTTCTTCACTCCAGCAGGCAGTCACCCAAATACAAAAGTCTTCTGGAATTAAAGTAAAAGTCAAAATGATTCCAACAGTTTGGTTCTGACAACACAGTGGAATGTGGGAATGCGTTGGGTAATGAAATGCAGGAGGAGTGCAACTTTGGAAGCTATGGGTAGATGCACAGTAAATGGGGACTTCTTACTACGTCATGTAGTCAGAATGTTATGTTTTCTATCCAAAATTCATACACTACAATTTCTGATATTCGCATTATTGTTCCAGCTTTAAGAGGCTGTCATCTTTGCTCCTGCCCTTGGCCAGGCAGGAGAGGACAGTCTGTGTCCATAGAGGACCTGCTGTAAGCTCTGATTCATGGGAGCTTCTCTGCGGCAATACTACTACTTCCATGGCAGAAAACCAGATACATTCTATTTTGGTTTCCCCTTCTAGGTGCGATTGCTGATATCTAGCTAGGAGGCATGTTTGAACTAGATTTTTAATATGTTTTTAGAGTAATACAGCATTTCTTCTTTGAAAAGGACCAGGGTTATATTTCTCTTGCTGGTATTTCATGACAAGTCCTTGTAGACATAACTTAATTCTGAGACTGAAATGGTAAGCTTATTCCAAATAAAACACAAAAAACTAAAGCTCTGCTGAATCCTGTAAGAATATTTTAATCTCTGTAGCAGATGCTTTAAAAAGCTAATCAAGAACATTAAATCAAGCCTAAAAGGCAGAGTATAAGAATCAGATTTTTAAAAAGTTTTATTTCTTCAATGTTCACTAAGTATTGTTTCAGAAAAAATGAAACTTCTGTACAGTTTCTATTTTATATATACATATTTATGGTCTTTAGGACTCAAAGTATAACAATTTACTGGATTTTTACAACAGTAATTTAGTTGACTGTCCTCAGTTTAAAAATTTCGCATTGTGAAAGATTTCTTGGTTTTAGGCAAACAATGTGACCTGAACTTCCATGCATGTTAAGTTGTAACACATTGAAATGTCGTTGGTTTCAGATTATTATCTAAAGCTAGTTTCAGGTATTGAGTGTTTCATACTGATGTTTTGTATCCCAGAGATCAATATCTTTCTCTTTTTAAAAATAAAAACCAAAACCTCCACAACTTTGTGCCGCTGTTTTGATCAGTGGTTCATGCCCCTTTCCCCCAGTGCAATAACAGAGCACTGCATTGAGCTTGGAAGCTCTGGACTCTGCCAGCGCTGACAGAAGAGCCCTAGATGAAGTTTTAAAGCCTTTCCAGTTTCTTCTTCTTGGGCTTCTGTGGTAGTTTGTGGACAGCTTTTGTGAAGTCTGCCAGCTTCCCCTGCAGTAAGACCGCAAAATGGCTGAGCATCGCTGTGGTAGAACTGGTGGGTTTAAGACAGAGGTGGAATATAGCTTATCAAGATTATTTGTGTGCTGCCCATTTTCTGATGGAAGCCTTTGTCTGGGCGTGCTTCCATCTCCAGCATTGTGGTCCTGTGTCCTCATCAAGGATAGCATGTATATACTGTGAATGATATGATCAGAGGCTGCTTGTGTTGGATGACTCTCTTGTGGTGATGGATGACACCTGGGGTTTAGCAGTTCCTGTTCCTTGTAGGAGGAATCCACAGTTATGGCCTGACTTGAACGTGTGCTCCTGCCAAGTCAGTGTATTTATTACCCTGGTGAGGACTGTTTTGCTCATGTGGATAAAATACAGCTCTGATGATGTGATGTGGAGGAGACGCAGCCTGTGGCCCTTCAGTGGCTCTTTGAGAGACTGTATGTCCTGTCCTGGGCCAAAGGACAGCCCTGCTTACAGCCCTTTATTTTTACATCCCTCTTTCTCTATATTGGTTTCAATACTTTGGATAAATGCTTTTGGGGGTAATACTTCTAGGCAAAGCTAAATAGCAGAGATTTTAGAGGTTCATCTTTTGTTGAGAAGTTGAGTAGGCTGAGAAAATGAGAATGCATTTCTGTGTTGGATCTCGTGAGAAGGGAGAGGATTGGCTCACGTTATAAATAAAATTGATTGATTCTGCAAAGGAAGCCATAGACAGCATACCAGAGGGCCACTGTGCCTTACAGAATGATAGTGGACAATAAAATTAAAGCTAAAGGGATTTTCTTGGTGAGGAGCAAGCTACGCTTTACTTTGTCAGTGTTTCTTCTTCTTTTCTGAGTTTTGGCAGAAAAGAACAGGTTTTTCTTGCCCGGAGAACTCTGTTGGAACAGACTGAGATGCAGATAGCTTGCAGTCTGACTGCAATCTCACATGCTCTTAGTTTTTTCCCCCAAAAAAGAGATTATTTGGATAGACACAGACAAATTGGGGAAGAACTGAATTTAGTGTTTCTGTTAGAAAAACAAGAGCTGAGATAGTATGTAAGGAATGGAATGTCACAAGAGAAGGTTGCGTTATTTGCAGGGTGATTATATAAAAGTATTTGATGTGAGAATTTCAGGTTCTATTTACATAAAATTAAACATGGGTTGATAGGAGGTATCAGGATATATTTCTAATGACAGAGGAGAAGGAACCTGTAATTTCTGGCTCTCAATTTTTTATAGGACTATCTTTCCTTGAGAGAGGAAGGAGGTGGAAAATGGAAGGCTGTTACTGGGTCAGGTTTAAGCTGGTTAGCTGGCTGTGTTGTAGGTAGCTGACTGCAGTGGCATCAGTCTCAGCATTGACTTAGTGCCACAGTATCCAAATATGCTTTTGACTCTTTGATACGAGAAGTGAACTAGGAATGCAGGTGCAGTTGGTGAATAGCTTCTAAACTCAGGAGTGAAGTGTCCTGATTATGAACTGGGCTCAATCTTTCCTGATACAGGTAGAAGATAAGCAGATTTTCTTCTTTGCTATGTATCTATTGGCTGTTGTGCATGGGTAGGATATCTTTCAAATAATCCTAGATCTAGCTGAGGTGAAGCAAGGCTGGAAGCAGTCATCCCCAAATTTTACCTAACTAGTGAATTTATTAAAGTGGGTTTTTTTCTTTAGTCTTCATCTAGAACTATAGTCCTTTGTCAAAAAATGAGGACTTTGTCTAGAGCAACTGAAGTCAAGAAGTCACCAAGAATCAGATATCTGAGTGTTTTGACTGCTAAAACACATACAGATATGAAAATTGGGGATCTGTATCTTTTCCTAGACAATAACTGTTTCTTATAAGCATGGATGATTTCATCTTAGACTAGTTAGTTGCGTATATTGCAAGTGGTGTTGTACAGTAGCAAAGATCTGAACACAGATTAACTTCTGGAATGTTTGTTCAGCAACCAAGGTGGGTTTTGCAGCCTGTGAAGAGCTGTGTGCAATCATAGCTGTAATGCCACCAAAATTCTAGTTGCCTTGATTTGTCTATATGGATTATAAATACAGTGGTGGCCCTGTTGGGCATATATTCTGATTTACTATAGGAATTTGCTTCAACTAGGAGAAGAATATGCTCAGTGTACAAAATGGAGTTATTATTTGGATGTCAGTTTTCAGGGAGTGTGTTTTTTTCCTAATGATTTAGAATTAAGGAAGATCTCTTCCCAAACTTTGAGTGATTGACTCATCATATGGCCTTGGGCAAGTTACTCATCCACCTTGAGCTTCAGTTTTCCCAATTAGAGTATTAAGTAAACAATGGGAAACTTGCTGAAATCCAAATGTTGTGATTGAGTTGAGGCTTCCTTGCTTTCCCTTGTTTGGCCTTTCTACAAAAAAGTAAATTTCCGTTATTTTTTTGAGTCTATTTGAAAAATTCACTCTAGAACTGCTACTCCAAGATGTAGACCTAATGTTCAAATTAAGAGAATTCAAGTTCCAGACTCCTCTCCATTGTACACCTCACCTTGTCCTGCTAGGTCTTCTGCTGATCTCACTACTCTGCTGCTATTTCTCTGGACCATCCAGAAGTTCATAGTCTTTTGGGAAGCTGCAGTCTGTCCCTCATATAAAAATAAGATTTTGCTGCTACCTATGCAAGCATTAAACAAATAGTATTTTTTCCAAAGAGGAGCTAACTGTAGACTGTTCAACAAAAATTAGAGCGATTAACTGTGAACTAGTCATTCTGTCCTTAAATCAAAGAACACTGTTGCCCAGACAAGTGCTGTAAAATTCTTCTGATAATTAATGCTGGCTCTACATACAACCTTTTGCTTGAGTGCTGAGATCTTGAGGTTTCCCCTGTTTGTTCATGGATAAGGCAGTTTTCCCCAAGGGTGAGTGGACTGCATTGTGGAGACTGCAAGTCATATCGAAATAAGCATACTTGTCTTGGGATTTAATGAGCTGCTTTTCTGCCATCTGAGAGAACTGTTATTCAGTGAACTACTTTTCAGACAGGTGGCTTTTTATGGGGATTCTCATGTGTCCTGATGAGATGTACAAAAGTCAGGGGAGCTGATGGGAGCTTTCCATCTTGAAGCTCACTGCTGAGTTTGAGCCCTGTCTCTGCCCTGCAGGTATGTCTGCTGTTGGTGTAGCGTTCCAGCACAAGCAAAGCACAACTTCTTACACAGAATACACCTGAGGGAAGGAGAAGTTTATAGTCCTCTTTGATGTGTTTGTGAATTCTGTTTACATGTGTTTTTGAGGTCAGTGGAAAGAACTTTATTGGAAAGAATGCTCCCAGGAAAGAGAGGTTGAACAAAGGCTCTCAAGCTCTGGTTGTAAAGCTGTTGCTGTACTCTCTGGTTACTTCTAGGTGGCACCACAAGAAAAAGAATATGTGCATTCATTAGCTTCGAGAAGCCCAGTGTTGAGATGGTTGGGGCTCTGGTGGTCATGGTGCAGAGGAGCAGCTGGCAAACACTCTAGGAGAGAGGAGGAAGGGAATAAATGTCCTCTGCTGTGATAGAATTGACTGAACTGTGAATTGTTTTTTACGTAAGCATGAAGCAGTGGTCGCTTGGTGAGAAACTGGTTTTGCTTTAGTGCCAAAAATGTGATTGTACAAAATTTAATATGTAGTTCTTCTCCAAAAATTATAATCACAAGAGAAATTAGTCTCTTTTTCTCTAAATATTTAAATGTGAGACTGCTTTATAAGCAGTCTTGCAGAACAATTATACCATGTGTACATGGGCCAAATAAAATACAGGTTTTTATTCTCAGCTAAAACTTGAATCCTAACATTCTTCAACATTTTTTCATTTTGAATAGGAAAAATCATAATATATTCCAGTTCACAGCCATTTCTCAACTTCTTGTTGTCAAAGCATATGGCAGCTTTTGGTTTTGTTTGAAGGAGGGCCTCTGTTACATACTTTTGAAAGTTTACCCTAAGAGATTATGGAAAGGAAGTCATGTCATGTGATGACTTGTAAGACAAACTCTATCAAAGCTAAGATGTAACCCTTTTTCTTTTTTTAGCTTTTTTTTTTTTTTCTTGAAATGTTTTATTCAGAGCTAGACAAAGTTCTGGTAAGAAATAAAAATCCTAATCTGTGAAACATAAAACTAAATAACTAAAACCTTCCTTTTTTTTTTTTCCAGCAGCTCCATGAGACTGTGAAAAGAAAGCTTGATAGTGCTGCTTCCCCTCAGAATGGAGACCAGCAGAATGGCTATGGTGATGTATTTTCTGTGTCCAAGAAACTGCGTCGTGATGATGGTCTTGGTGGAGTGAGTGGTTCTTCCAATGGAATGCCCCCTGTGTCTCCACTCCATCATCTTGACAAGAAATCTGGCAGTGGAGATACCTTACAACTTAATGGAAAACATCCGATGGGCCTAGATGGCATCAACAAGAAGTGTCTTCCTGATTCCAGCCTGCAAATGAATGGAGGTGGTGATGCTGATGACTCATTTCCTCTGAGTTTGAACAAAGAGCTGAAGCAGGAGCCTGTAGATGATCTTCCATGTATGATTACTGGAGCAGGGGGTTCTATATCTCAGAATAACTTGATGCCTGATCTTAATCTTAATGAGCAAGAATGGAAGGAACTTATTGAGGAGCTTAATAGATCAGTGCCAGATGAAGACATGAAGGATCTCTTTAATGAAGACTTTGATGAGAAAAAAGATGCAGATTCTTCAAATTCAGCTGCACAGACTCCATTGCCACAAGATATTAACATAAAGACGGAGTTTTCCCCAGCACCCTTTGAACAGGAACAGATCGGATCTCCCCAGGTGAGATCCACTTCATCAGGTTCAGCATTTCTTGGTGCTGCTTCTGTACCTGTAAGTGCCGCTTCTCCAGCGGTTGGTAGTTCTCAGGCTATGTTTCAGCCTTCCAGTCAGTCAATGACTGAAAATCCTAATCAGCCCATGATGCAGGCATCAAACCACTCTCAGAACGTCCAGAGGCCGCTCCCCAATGTATTGTTGCCTGGGAAGGGTAAAGGAAGTGCCAAAGAAATGTCTTCTGCTCATCAACTTCAGCAGATTGCTGCCAAGCAGAAGAGAGACCAGATGTTACAGAACCAGCAGCAAGCTTCGCAAGTCCACCAAACAAATCAGATGTCTACATGGCAACAGTCTGCGCCTTCTCATAGTCCGCTGGCTGTTCCATATACCATGGAAAATCCCACCAGCCCATCCGTTTACCAGCCGGATTTCAACAATCAGAAACTCATTTTGCCTAATATGGGAAATAAAAGTTCACCGAGAGCTGGCGGCAGTTACCACGTGAACATTTTGGGTCATCAGCAAAACAGCTTGAACCAGAATGCTGTGAATAGCCAAGGCTCTATGCTGGACTATGGGAACACCAAACCTCTTTCCCATTATAAAGCAGAATGTGAGCAGGGGGTTGCAGTACCTGGTCAGAACAAGGCTCCCATGTTGGCATACATCCAGCAGTGCCAGCAGCAGCCGCTGTCTCACGTCAGCGATGACCAAAATGGGATGATCCTGTTGAAACCCAAGTCTGGAAACCTTGCCTACAGACTACCACACAGTCAGGTGAGTGTTCTGGGCTTTGATACCTTTCTCTAGTAGCAGATTTAAGGTTTTGCAAGCAGGTGTTGAATAGGTGAGGCCAGAGTACAGGTTACTTGGTATTGTTTCAAAATGGTTGCTGTCTGATTTTGAAGAAGAAAATGATAATATGCGATAAGCTGAAACAAGAATCAAGGACTCTTGTTTTCCACTGGGGACAGTTTTTAATACTCTGTTCTAGGTCATGTGGTAATGTGTGATTTCCAGACTAATACACTTTATGTCACACTTCATAGAAGCTTCTGCTTACAAGGATAAATAGATTCTTTGTAAACTTCAGCCTAAAATAACTCATGTAAAACTGTAGCGTTAAACAGCGTTCTCAAAGAAGCTTTGATTCCTTTACCTTCTTTTTAGTCCCCACTTGTGTCAGAGTTGGCTCACTATAAAAGGCCATGCCTTTGGCTGCTGCTTTTTGAAGAGAGCTGGAAGTGGGGGCTGCATTCTTGATTTCTTGGGTGTTCCTTGGGGCTTTTCACATGTAAGAATTCATTATTGGTTAAGTCTCAGGGGATTGGGGAAGCATGGGATAGGAGACAAATATCTTTAAGAATAAGTAATAGTAATACTGGTCTGCTTGAAGCAGTATGCTTCACGTTTTCCTGTAAAGGAAAATTCCAGCTGGTACTTCTTTGCCTTACCTATAACTGATACTACAGGTGTGCTGCAGGCAGAAATTTATGCAGTGGATGGAGATGTAGACTCGTTGGGATTCTGTGACATGTGCCTGCAACGCACAGACTAGAGTGCTTGTTGAGGAAAAAAGATCTTTGTTATAAGGGTTAAAGCTCCTCTAGCAAAAGCTGTTGGAGATCCAGCTCTAGTAAGATGTTCCCTCAACAAAACTAAACAAAAATCCCAGGAAAAAGATCTGAATAGTCTGTGATGAAGACCACTGATACACAAATAAAAATCTGAGTTCAATGTGTGCTTCTAAAGGCACCCCAGCATTCACCTCTTTAAAATCTAGTGGCAGTAGCAATCTAACACAGAAGGAGGAGGGGAAGGGTAGAGAAGGCTGTGTGTGTCACATCTCCCCCTCACTGCAAACCAGGGTGACCTTGCATCTACACTGCCACACTTGCACTGAGTTAACAGAAATACCCATTAATGCTTCCGGAGAATTTCTCAAAAGCTTGCCTGTGGAACAATTTAGCAAAGCATTACCTGTATTTGGTTCATGATTTCTTATGAAACTACAGAGAATGAGAACCAGCTGAACACATTAGCTGAATTCTAAACTTAGAAGTAGTATTTGTTTGTGTAATTAGTGATGAGGCTGAACTGTGCTTAAAAATGACAAATTTCAAATGGATTTACTGTACAAAGAGAACAATATCAGATCTTAAATGATAATAATTCCATGTTATTTTTGCTTATCTTAAGATCCAGTCTCTGAAAAAACCAGACTTATACTACAGATAGCCTGTTATTAATTTTTCATATTTTAAACTGTGGAATAATGGTGGTGGTTCAATTGCTGGAAAAATACATTAAGACTGATTTTGATCAGTGAGAGCTGCCTTCCCCTGCAAATTGTAAATACTCTGATACTAAACAAAGCAACTTGAGGAGGGGAGGCATAAACACTTGTTGAATTAAATATTGACAGAAGAGGCAGGATTTAAATGTTTTGTATAATGCAAATGTAAAATGTAGTGTTTGGAAAGCTGCTACCAAAGTAAACTGAAGCCGGTGTGTTTGAAGTGCTAAGTGGCACCACTCCTCTGGCTGAGCAGAAGCACATAGAGCTGCCCTCACCTCTTTGAGCTGGACTTTGGGAAGTACTTCAAGACTGAAGCTAAGCCTCTATTCCTAAATGTTGTGTAGCTTCTGACCTTATCTTAACTGTCTCTTCTGTGTCTGGCACTTTATAAATGGCTTTTTGTCTGTCTTTAGTTAGCTGAACTGGAAACTGTATCACACTTTGCCTTTTCCATTAGAAGCTTCACAAGTGAAGAAACTATTGCATAAAGATAGCAAAAGATAAGGAACTGATGTAATTTTTATTAAATAGTGTAAATGTACAAATAAGCAATAATTGACAGTGTGCTATGATTCTACTCACTATGAAGACTTTGTTTATAAAGTCTGTCTTCCTTATCCTGTAAAATGATAAAAGTAATACAAGTTGTCCTCACCATGGAGGTGCCTTTCCTCATTTGTGTCACTACCTGCAGTTTCTATGTTCTGGAGGGCTAACCATGTCACTTTCAGTAACTCATGTCACTTTTTCTATATTCTGCAGGATCAAAACCCTTCTCCTAACGTCCCTCGCGCTCCTGTTTCTGTCCCGGGCCCTGGCGTGGGTGCCCAGGCACCCAGCGTCTCCATGGCAGGTAACCACAGCAACCCATCGTATCTCAGCAATCAGCAGCAAGCAGCAGTGATGAAGCAGCACCAGATGATGATGGACCAACAGAAGCAGAGAGAACAGCAACAAAAGCACTTGCTCATGGAGCAACAGAAGCAGCAATTCCTTATGGAGCAGAGACAGCAACATCTTCTGGCTGAGCAGGTGAGAGGGACCAGTAGTCTTGTTTTCTTTGCACTGATTGGCTTTGGTGGATGAAACGGCATTTGAGACTTTGTCAAACAGTTGTCACGTAACAAAATCAAGAGCATAAACTACAAGATGCTTTGGTATCTTAAGTATGATTGTTGTCTTATGTTTCTATAAAAGTAATCCAAACAAGTAGCTCTTGATTGCTGAGACTTATTTTTTCTGTTGTTCCAAAGCACTATGGTGACTCAAAAGAATGAAATAGGTAGAATCAAGTAGTGTGAAAATACAAAACAATTCACATGGAGAGAATTTGTGTCATTCTTTGTGAAAGAAGAAAAACAAATGGAATCAAAGCAAAAATAAAATATAAGATCAGGATACCGTTGGGATGTGTTCTGTAGAGCTTTAAAAATGAAGCAGTGAGCAAGGGACTCCATAAGCTCATTGTGCCTTCTGCTTTTCTTCCCTGTGAGATCCAGAGCAGTTCATACTTCAAATTTCAAAATGTCTTTCCCTTGATTATTTGGGGAAAATAATTCGACGTTTGCATCCAACTTTGTCCTGCCAAAATAACTTAACTCTGCTGTCCATCAGACTGCAGAAAGCTGCTTTAGCCTCTCTCAGGGAAATGGGTTCCTTGGGTGAACCTCTCTAAGCTTTAAACCTTTTGCAAGTCTTGCAGCTGGGAATCAGCCCAACGGGCCTTATTCCTATCATCAGTGCCTTTTCCACATTTTTAAAAGTCCAAGCAGGCATGTTCCAGGCACTGGTACTGTACCTACAGAGAAATTATCAATTCCTGTTACTGAGGAAGGGGAAGAAGAATTTTCAAAGAAGTTGCGAGACCCAGGGAGAACTGTATTCAGATCTTGTGGAAAAAGTGTAAAGATCGGTACTGCTGAAAAGTTTTGTCTTTGAAGATAATGGCGGGGAGGAAAGAGCCACGGAAACTCTTGTCTTTGAAGATAATGGGGGAGAGGGAAGCTAGCGGTTTAATGGAAAAACCTGTGAACTGCATTTATCCCTGAGAATTAAAAAAAAGAAGATTAAATGCTCTGGAGTCCTTCAACTAATAACAGTTGGGAATGTGTAGTTTCCTTAATTTTCAGCACTGTTAGAAGCTGATAAATCTTAATGTTCTCAACTTTAAAGTTGGGAGTTGTTATCCCTGGTAGATAGAATTTTCACTGGAATAACAGCTAGGAAAATAGAGGTGGTGAGAGAAGGTCAGGTAATGGTTGGGGGACGACCACACACACCTTAACTTTTATTGCAGCAGCTGTCCATCAGAAGCTTTATTTAAGAAGGAAGGAAATGATAACCATCTCCTCTGAACCAAAAATACGTGAAAGCCCGTTTTGAGGGGAAGGGTGTAGTAGAATCTGCAGTGTTCTGGGGCTGTGGCTGGGCCAAGTCCTAGCAAATGGCTTTTTTCATCACCTGCAGACTTCCATTAAAATTAAGAACTAGATTGAGGTGACAGAAAAGGCTCCTTAGTTCTTCACCCAGTGTAGATAAAACATAAGAATGCAGTTTAAAGAAAAACTGTATGAATGTTGGTGATCTGTAAATTTAAATATAATACTTTTTGGTAAATCATTCAGGTTTTGATGACTTGTATGTTAATGCCAAATGCCAACTCTCTCTACTCTCCCCAAATGTTACAAAACAGGTACTTTTTGAAAGACGGTGGGGAGAAAGGAAATGTGGGGTGATGGCTTCCTGCTTGTTCTTCTGCACCCCTGGTGACTGGCAGTTACTAGAGCTATTAGAGCTCTTACAGCTGCGGCCAAGTAGGTTTCCTGGGCTAAGTTATGGACCTCATGGTGTCAGGTGTCTCTGAACAGTGGGGTTGTGTACTAACAAGGTGATAAGTAGCATAGCTCACAGTGTTGAATTTTGGGGGTTTTTTTATAACTATTTGCTTCTGCTTAACCAGCACATGTTGCTGCAACAAATATCAATATTATGAAAATATTTAATTCCTGTCCTAGTTATGGTAACTACAGCTAGCTTCTACAACTTGTGTCTTGGTATAGTGATACTGTCACTCTGAACACAAATGAGGAGCAGCTTTGCTTTGGAGCTGAACAGACCTCGATCATGCGTTTGCCATGCTTGTTGGCCTTGTGCTGCCCAGTCAAGCTAGATCTTGTTAGCATTCTCATTTGATACTGGTTTCTTTGGACACACACAGTAGTTTTACAAAAAGAGTTTTGAATCAGTTGATCTCTACTCTGAAACTTAAGTGTTTCAGGTAGCATCAGTGTCATTCCTTGCCAGTCTAAAGCTGTCTTTGCATTTAGTATTCTGCATATTTTTTTTCTCCTTTTCTTTTTTCTGTTAAAGCCAGTTTCTGCAGTTCTAGGTTTCTCTCAGAACTATGGCATCTCTACTTGGCTTCTGTGGTCAGTCTCTTTCAGGTTTGACTGGTCCCGCAAGCAGCAGGTCCTTTCTGTCAGGCAGCCTTCCCTCTTCATTCCTCTGCATGTCTCAACAGCTTCTTAGTCATAGATGTTGCAAGAGGATGGTAGTAACGTGTATCTGCCTCTTTGTGACATTGGCTAGTCTCTTCTTTAAGGGCTTATTGCTTGTGTCTTTACGCCAGTATTCTTGGAAGGGCATTTCTATCCCCTTCTGTGCTCTGTGTAAGTAGATATTTGTGCAATGTGTGTAGTGTGTATCACTACTTGGTTATGTCAGAATTTCAGTCTGATTGAAGGTATCTGTGGAAGAAGAGTCAGAATTGCTATGCCTGATATATTTCATATTGTAAAAGCAGCCTGCTGTGAGGTCTCCGAGTATACTCTTAATGCATGCACATATAATCTTTACATTCCCCTCAAGGCTTTAAATTTCACATTCCCTGAAAGTTTCCTAATAGATTTGTTTGTTTCATTTCTCAAATGGTTTTATCATAAAGTAGGTATAGGTTGAATGTACTTTAAAAGAGGCAAGGTTATTCTGAGTCATTAGTAGGATTTGTTTCAATTGGTTGATGCATTGTTAAGAAAATGGTTGTGAACAATGATTACAAGACTTGAATTGGTTCTCTTACAAACTTAGTTCTGCAGTTTTCCATAATCTTCTAGGAAAACCAGTATATACAAAAATCTGGGTTTGTGTATATTTTTTTCATTTTTGAAAACAAGGGCTAGAAAATATTTAGGTGTTTGGTTTTTACTTTTCTGTGTAACATTGTTGATATTCAGGACTTGTACCATTACTTAATTTCTAAAGAGAGGTCTAAAATTTATCTGGGGGTAAAGAGCAAAAAAGGTATCTGTACACTATTTTTTTTTACATACGTTTGCTTTTGCTCTTTTTGTACCTGTTGGTGTCTCTAGAGTATTGCTAAAAATGCCTGTTGATTGTGTTACTGATTAAGAGACTATCATCTCAGATTTTCTATGTTTTAAAGGCTTCGGACACGCATTGCAATAACTCCTGTAACGCGGGCTGTTGTCCTGTTGTCTCTTGAGTTCCTATTCTTGTCACTCATCAGATTACATTGATTGTGTCTGAACCTTGAGAACAAAGGTCTGAAGTGACTTAAAGGCTGCAGAAGCCCCTTTAATTACCAGCTCTGCATAAAAGTATGGAGGTAGCTTGTTTTTATCCAAGACAGAGCTTGGCTTATTTTCTAATTGTCTTGCGTTGGACCTTTCTTAGGAGAAACAGCGGCAGCAGCAAGAGCAGCAGCTGCAGCGGCATCTGACTCGACCACCTCCCCAGTATCAGGATCAGCTGCAGAATCCATACCAGCAACAGGTCGGACAGTTCACAGGTAAGTAAATGTGGAATAACGGCAGAAAAATATCAGGAGTAAAAAACAAGGTGTCTTCAAATTTCCTGGGATTGGATAGCTTTTTATTAATTACAACCTCTTCCTACGTCACTGTGCCTTGAAACGTTTAGACCTATACTCTGATTCATTGCAGATTAACAGCTTCCCTTGTCCCAGGTATCTGGGACAACTTAAACTTCTGATTCCTAATATTGCTTTGGAAATGGGTAGAATTAAGTACCTTCATTGTTCTAAAGGCCTTTTGTATTATCATTGCCCTTTGCAGGTTGTAGGTTATCCTTAACTTTCATATATTAGGATTCAGTTTTGTTTTGTTTATTTCTGAAGCCTGACATCACTACTGCTCGTATCTATCACAGACCCTCATTAAAGAAAAGTAAGTGATGTATTATTCCTCTCATCTACCAGGATGAGTTTAAAATTTTCTAATATTCTTATCCCTGCTGCCTTTAGAAGGGAATGCAATTTGTGTTCTCTTCATTACATTTCAGTGCCCAACATGGGTTTTATTGTAGGAGAAGCAGCTTGGTGTGTCTTCAGTGTATTAACACTGATAAATAATATACATTGTTACTGTAAAGCTGGAATAGCTTCATGAATGTGGAAGAACTAGAAAAGAGTAAAAACTCATCTCCTTACCTGAAAAATCCGTACTTAACAGGGCATTAAGGAGCTGCTTGTCTTTTTCATAAACCTAGAGGACAAAAAAGTGCTTATTCCCTTCGATTTGTTTCCTTAGTCTCTGTTCCCACAGAAATAAATACCGAAGGGAAAAAATGCAAATAGAAATGTGATACCCTCATTCTGACAGTGTTCGTGACTATGTGGTGTGGAGTAGAGCTACTACAGCGTTTTGTTACTTAACTGAAAAATCTTGATACCAATAGAAAAGGATTGTGTGTCAACACAGTGATCAGTAGCATCCTTCAAATGTTGCACTGGAACGTTGTTTTCTCTCGCTACTTTCCTACAGAAATACACCTGTTAGAATATGTTTTGTTATTATGAACATCATATTGTTAAAGCTATTTTTAAACTTACAATGTTTTAAACTATTTTTTACATCTAAAATTGTGGTATGTGTGCTACCTCTTCACTGTAGCGTTCCAGTGAGGCTCTTCCCGACCCATCACCACCGCTCCCTGGAACGCTATAGTGTGCTTTGTTGATAATTAATTCAACATTATTTGAATTATATTTTAATATATTTGAATAAAATTATATTTAAATTCAAATTGAATTAATAATAACGGAGAGCCAATATTCCTCAGCTATCTTAAAATATGAAAAAATTCTGCTGCTTACTTTTTGGTTTGAAAGTAGAGAAAGTATTAGTGTAGGTGGGTTTCCCTTGGTCGATGCTAGGAAGTGGGGAGGGGATTATACGCATTACAAGTTATAGTGCTTTTCTTTTTTTTTTTTTAAATTTGCTCTAAGTAAGTGGCTGCTTCTTTTACAGGAAGAAACATTTTTACTCAATTTACAATAATTTTTTGGTTTGCTGAGAAGACCTTATTTTTACAAACCATCTTGCTTGGTTATCAGCAATGTGTACTAACATAGCAAACATTTCATTGGGGAAATCCAAAAGATACTTGACCAAAAATTTCTGAAAGTTCTTTAAATTAGAAGAAATTTCTGGACATGGGAAAACACAGGACTGGAAAGCTGATGGTTTCGCAATAAGAGATACGTGGTGTACGCACAGACTAACTGACAATGGTGTGCAGTGAGTGCTATTTTCTAACAGCCCGGCAAACTGCATGCACTTCAAAGTATGTGTGTATACCTTTTGTTCACAGAGAAATACCAGAGTCCTACCTTTAAAGTCTAATTTTTAAAATTGATGATGCTGAACTCTTAGAAGTGGTATTCAGATTTTTTAGGACATTGGCATATCTGTGTTTGAGATCAAGGTGGAGGTGCTAACTGGAACAACCAATTGACACTCTTTAATTAAAGTTCTTCTGTCTGTGTCGTGTTGCATGGGTTGGTTTATAGAAATGCAGCTGCACCTCTCTTGTGGATTGTAGTGTCTACAGGCCTAGCTTGGCTCTGGGTGAACCAAGGTATTTAATGTACAAAATATTTCTTTGTGTTTCAGGATCATCTTCAGCCATGCCTGGGGTCAGTAACTTAGGACAGTCGAGCTCCAGTAGTCCGCGGATGTTTCCTCAGACCCAGAACATGATTCAGATGGGACCTGGACACAGTTCTGTTCCTCCACTCCCGTCGGGCTCCAGTCAGCAGGATCGGGGAGTGACTCAGTATACCAATATGCAAAACATTCAGCGAGGGGGATTGTACAACTTGCCGTCTGGTATGACGCAGATGGTTCCCCAGCACGCAACTCAGAGTGCCAATGGACAGCCACCAATGCAGAGACAAGGCAGCTTGGGCCAGGGTGCTGCCGTTCCTGCTGGGTATGGGCAGAATTCCTTAGCAAACTCAAGTATTTCTCAGCAGCACAGTAAAGGTGCACTGAATCCAACCTTATCTAAGCCACAGATGGCAAGAGTACCAGCTGCTATGGGGGCTCAGAACCCGTCTTGGCAACACCAGGGTATCCCTAATATTAACAACCAGACGCAAGCAAACAGCGGCTTAGGACCATTTACTGCCAGCTCCTCTTTCCACATGCAGCAAACTCATCTAAAGATGGCTAACCAACAGTTTGCCCAGGGAATGCCTCAGGTAAGCCTAAGCACCAGCAGACCCATGACCTCTATGAATGCTGCCGTCTCTGGGCAGATGTTGACGCCATCTTTGGGCACACAGCAGCGGACAAACCCAACTACGCAACAACAGGTACCCTCACAGCAAGTCTTGCCTGGCATGAACCAGACTGTTCCAGATCTGAACACTTTCAACCAGAATCCAAATCAGCAAATGCCCAACAGAGGTAATCTGCACTGTAGTCAAGGGTACCCTGTGAGGACAACCAGTCAAGAGCTGCCTTTTGCTTACAGCGGCCAATCAGGCAACAATGGACTTCAGAACTTAACTGGTGACACAGATCTGATAGACTCTTTGCTGAAAAACAGGACTTCAGAGGAGTGGATGAATGATTTGGATGAGTTGTTAGGAACTCATTAAAACGGGGCTGGGGGTGGGGCTTCTACTTTTTTAATTATTTCATGAAATATAAACAACACTTGGACCAAAAAACCTGTGGCATTGAGGAGACTTACAGGCATTAGAGGTAACAGGTTGGGAAAGGGACTGGAGCTGCTTCTCAATGAGTGTTGATAGGCGGCAATGGCGCACCGAGCAGGTCTGCAGGAGTAGTGCGCTTTGTCTTGGTGTCTCTAAGGAGTCACACGCTTGAACAGGTCAAAAAATACTGTGCGGGTCCTAGCCAGCCATTCAGAAATCTCACTTGCAGTGTTCTAAAATGAGGGGGGTTTTTTTATTATTTAAAAATAAAACTAAATTCCACAGAAATAGTGCAGAAAGAAAGCAAATAGTTGCACAAATTGTGTTTAGGGCTTAGTCTCCCGCAGCTATTACTCACAATCATTATTTGTTCATAGCTTGATGTGCTGTTATAATACTGTCCATCAAACCTCTGACTCTTTATTTGAGAATAGTCTGTATGCACCTGAGTACGCTTGCAACATGTTTTGAGTTGTTTCTTTTCCCCATTGCTGGAGCATGTGCCTGTACTCTCAATAAGCAAGTGATACTTCACAGTAAATAATTCTAGATGCTGGTAATAGATGAAAGAAAGTATTAAAACCTGGCCAGTTAGTCTAGGTAGTCGTCTTAATAGATTGTAGTCTTTTAAGCTGCAGTTTGCACTCTGTTGTAGAGAGGCACAGTTCTTGGCTTGTACCTTGCTGTGTTTAAAGGGGGAATTTCTTATGGGAGAACTTTTAAACTATAGTAGGTTTAACATGAATTGTAAAGCCATTTACTTTGCACCTATTTCTTCATAACTTATTTCCAAAGGTAGTTGTATTTAAATGAAGGCTTTGCTTCATGACAGCTCATCTAGTTTTCTTTGTTGTAAAAAGTAAAACTAACTTTTGAGATCAGTTCGTTCCCCAAAGTTAGCGATGATGCAATGAGCACAAGACTTTGTCACCTCAGGATAAAAATGAGGAAAAAAGGATTTGGCTAAGAGGTGGGAAGTCCTTATCAGCAATAATAGCACAGGCAGCCTGGGAGAGTACTTGTATCAGGGTTGCTCCAACATGGAAGTCTCCCCCCTTTTAAATACTTTTTTTGTTTTGTTTTTAAAAATACTGGGTTACAAGTTTGATAATCTTTCTATGGACTGGTGGATTTACTTCTTTAATATCCCTTGAAGCAGATGCTGCTTCTTCAGCTCAGCCCAAGGAGACCTCTTATCTGTGTGTTGGGGTCCATTCCAGAAAGGACGAAAACCACCATGGGAACAGTCAGTGTTCCCAAGTCCTTACCTTCTACCAAAAAAATCCCCTATCCACCAACAAACAACCTTGCCTTAACCTTTATTTTAAAATGAAAATCAAGTTGAAAGCTTTTGTTTCAAATGCACAAATACCTCTTCCCTTTTAAATCCACTTTTTTGCAAAACTCCTTTAAACTTCCTAATCAAACACAGCATTGTGATTTAAAAGCAATTTCCTTCTACACAGACTGGCTTCTTCAGGAGTTTTCTGCACTGCAGAGATGCGTGAGAGAGGGTTTTCTTCCCAGAGTGGGTGAAGGGAAGTGAAGGATTACATTGATTTCAAAGAAGGAAAATATTTTACTGTATCTGCAGCTCCTTTATGAGACAATTTGCACTTTTAAAAACTGCTTTTTAACACTAATACTTTAACCCTTTCCAAATATGCATGGAACATGGTTTGTCCAGCACACTTACCTAGTGTGGATGAATTACGCTCTGTTGAACAGATTTGATGTTGTATCATGTTGAACTGTTGGTGAAAGATGTGCGTTGATCAGTGGATCCCACCGTTGAATAGTGGATAGAACTTCACTGAAGCAGACTTAATCCCTCGTAGAGCTTTTGAAAAGATAACATGAAGATTGTGTTTGGATGGGAGGACTAAGGTGTTAATGACTTTGGTTGTTGGCACTCGTAATATTTTCTAGAATAAGTAGTTGAGATGCAAATAACTGATGCTAACTTCTCTTATACTGGCAATCTAAGAAAAGAGCTGGTGGGTTTGGTTGACTAGCTAAACCAACAACTGGCCCAAGGTAAGTGTCGTTAGAGGAGTATAGATATAAACTAGCAATGGCAGGGGAAGGAGTGTTTGCTGTATTTTTGTTTTTAAGGGTTAACTTTGCACCAGTGTGCCTTCCCTTCCTGTTGGGGGTGCTTGGGACCTCATAATTTCAGGTGACATCCTTCAATGTCACTGTGGTTTTTTTTTCTCCCCCTTACAAACACTTGAGAGAAATAACAGGGTAGTAGGATTTAGCTTTTCTTTCTTCCCTGTTTTAGGTTGTGGTGAAATCTGCTATGTTTTCCAGTAGATTTTGCACACAGGCTTTGTTCTGAATAAGTCAAAATACAATCCATCCAGTTGTGATTTAATTGGAGGAAAAGAACATCTGCTCTTTGCGTTATTACTACCAAAAAGGCAATCCAGCTAAATATCCAGGAAAATGCAGATGTACTCTTTCCTCCACTGTTTCTGGAAGCTAAGGTGGATATTGCCCTGCTTGACCAGAGGGTTTGTTCAGGAAGGTATCTGAATTTGGTGACAGGGCCTTTTCATGGTACTGTTAAACTAAAATTAAGTGTGATTCTAGGCAAACTGGCTTACAGTGCCCGTTAGTCTTTATATGTGAACAGGATCCAAGCAGCATTTAACCTGATAGGAGAAACAGCCCTTGCTTCTGGTTCCCTGTCCACATAACGCGGTCAGACTGTTGGAAATACGGTATCGCTGTAACAGAGTTGAAACAGTTCAATGGAAATGCAAATAGGGTTTAGATGTACATAGGTGCGTGGGTAGGGCTGGGCTTTGCCTCTGTGCCCGTTAACATGTAGCGGTATATATATGCACTTGGGCTTTCCATTTGCTGCAGCTTCAGAGCAATAAAAATGTATCTCCCCTGAACTGTCCCTGGCCAGCCGCCCATGGCTTTATTTATAAACTGCGGTTTTGGTTGGGTAGGAAAGGTGAGAGCGTCACTGTGCAACATCCACTGCCTTCCAAAAACCACGATTCAATTGAAAAGGGTGCTCAAAATTTTGTTATACACATTTCCTTTGTGTAAATAAATGTTTACAATTTTATATTAAAGATTTGAATAAGAGTTAGATCTTCTGACTGTATATTTTTTACTTTTTATAGATTTTAAAACTATAATTCTTTATATATGTGTTTGGGGGGGTATTATGGTAAGTTTTATGCTTGTAAATGGAGAACAGTTGAATTTGATGCTAACCTTTATGAATTTTTGTCATTGAAATGTATAAAGAGTCCATTAATCCCCTTATTCTTTTACTACAATTACTGGTGCACACCAAAAAGAAATCCTTCACTTCTGTTTTATCATTATGAAATAAATATTTTGCTAGTGCATTAAACATACATGGTGTGACTTTATACGTTTGTGTGAGCTGAGCAGGGTTCAGCGTTGTTGTTCCTGCAAGATGGTTCCCTTCGTCACAACACGCAATTTTGGTCAGCCTGTTACTGAGGCTCAGATTCTTCTGCTGTGTCTTACCAATTCTTAAGGTTTCAGAGAGTCCGTTTAAACAGGCCAGAAGAGGCTTTGGGAAACTTCACTTTGAAAGCAAGGCTTTATGCTACACCCACTGCTTCTGGACTTTTAAAATGCAGTTGTAGGCCTTGAGCTGGGAAATACGCCCGCAGAGGTGGTTGTTACTAAAGAAAAAGATGTTAATAACTACTGAGACCTCACATGTGCAGAATTGTAGAGTTCCAAAAATATGCTCAGATTCCCTCAAAATAACAGGCCTTAGGGGTTCAAACTGGTTTCCTTGAGACTTCTGAAAAGGCAAAGATTGTTTGATGTAGGCAGATGGCACACAAAAAAAGAACAAGCTGAGAACTGAGGAGCACATACTGCAAGTGTGAGTTAGCGTTTCTGAACGAGGAACAAAATACTGGCAGCGAGCGTGTGAAGGTTTTGGCTTAAAGCTGGTGAGGTCCCTGAGCCGCTGTGTAGAGCAGGTGGGTTGAAGAGGCTGTGGAAATAACACTGAAATAGATCTTTTGCACCCTGCTGACCTGTTGAGCCTCTTCCAATGGACGTTCACTGTATGTTGGTTAAAAGAGAAGTAAAGCAAGGACCTGGGGCTCCATCAGCGCCTCGAGGAGCCCAGCTTCAGTGAGCTGTGTTCAGATATTAATATGTTCTTGTTAACAAGTTATTACTTGACGAATTACTCTGAGCATTTCAAAGCAGTTCTTGTAGTGAATCATACCACTGCAGCAGACCCAGGACTTCAGTTATGTAGCATTTCCTGTTTGTCAAGTGTGCCTTTTAACTGATGAAATCTAGTCTTAAGTTCTTAACTAACATCTCAAATCTCTCCAACCACAGATGGAGCAGTAGCGATAAAGAAGAATTTGCCAAGTGACACACACATTTCTTCCTACGGCTGTATTCGTTTTACAGGTTACTGTAATTTCAAGCATCACCTGTGTAATAAGAACTTTTAACAGCTTCAAACATCGGAGGATCATTCTCCAAGAATGGTGTCTTTTACAGCTGTTGTGTTTAAGGCCCCAGCTCAGAGCCCTCAGATTTCCTCACAAACTGCATCCTGACTTACCTGAGTATATTTTGAGTATATTCCTACTCTACAAGTTGTGTTTGGAGGGAGGAGGGGACCTGTAATTTCAGAAGCTTGTGAAGAATGAAATGTAATAATAAGTAACAATACCAGGATGAGCTGCTTCTAGCCAGTGGGGAACTGTGAACTTACTACTTTATTAGCTTCTATTTCATTGTCCCATTAAAAGTGCTGCACTCTATTTAATATCAAGTAAAACAGAAATTTCCCAAGCTGTCCCCCATTGAAGTGACAGGCCTGTGTGTATTTTCCCAAAAATTTTTTTAGGAGTCATTTGCAGCTTGTGACCAACCTCTGCTTAGAAACTGGATGGTTTTTGTTTCAGTTTTTGTTTTGGTTTTTTTTGTTCCTTTGATGTTAGTGTGTTTCCTGAGGCTAATGTAAATCTCTAATGGAAGTGTTTTCTGAAGCCCGAATGATTTGTTTAAATGGTGTAAGCAGAAATGGACCCCTGGTGACATTTTCCCTCTAATTTTATGTTATACACCCTGGGTGAAATCTTGGGTCACCAACAGATTCTATTAAGGTTAATTGTTTTATTTCTATTTCAGTCTGGGTCTGCTGGCAGCTTGGAAGGTCAGAAGTCACATGGTATGAGTGTTTTGCAGAGAAGGGGAGTGGTTTTGCCGTTCTACATGCGTGTCTTTTAAACAAGTGTACAACTCTATACTTGAGGTAATTAAGTTTTCAACTTGATAAGCTGTCACAATGGGTTTTGAGGCGGTGAAGAGCAAAACCAGAACAAACTCACTGCATCCCACTCAGGAGGAACTGTAGGTGTGGTCGCTGCTCCTTGGTATTGTTCACAAGTTCTGTACCGAAGGGGTGTGTGTGGCTGTACTAGAGACATGCAAATGGCTTGACCACATCCTGCCCCTTCACCACAATTACAGCAAAACCTTAGCTGATAATGAATAATACTTTTTTTTTTCTCCTTTTTGGTTTTAAAAACCTTAAACTCTGAGTAGCTTTATCCATATAAAGTTGCTCCAAAACACAGGATAACATTTTGAACTGATGCATGTTTTGCTTTTGTCAAGTGGGGAGAAGAGCTATTTAGGGCTAAAATATTGCTGGTTTTCAGATTTTACATTTAAAATTGTAATTCTGATGTCAGTGGAACATTGCTGAGGATTCACATGTTTCTACGTCCTCTGCTGCCTCTCAGAACTGAGAATCATAGAATCACAGAATGGTTTGGTTTGGAAGGGACCTCAAAGATCATCTAGTTCAAACCCCCCTGCCATGGCAGGGACACCTCCCACTAGACAAGGTTGCTCAAAGCCCCATCCAGCCTGGCTTTGAACACATCCAGTAATGGAGCATCCACAATCTTCCTGGGCAACCCTTGCCAGTGTCTCACCACCTTCAGAGTGAAAAACTTCTAATTTCCAATCTAAAGGTCCCCTCTTCCAGTTTGAACCCATTACCCTTCATCCTATCACTACAAGCCCTTACAAAAAGCCCCTTCCCAGTGCTCTTGTAGGTCCCCTTCAGATACTGGAAGGCCACAAGAAGGATCTCCCTTGAGCCTTCTGCTCTCCAGGCTGAACAACTCCAACTGTCTCAGCCTGTCCTTGTAGGAGAGGTGTTCCAGCCCCCTGATCATCTTTGTGGCCCTCCTCTGGACTGCAATCTATCTTTATTTTGAGTTACACTCAAACCAGGACATGTTCCTCTGTGTTTTAGTGTTGGATAGTATGGGTTAAGGCAAGAGGTTTTTTTTTAACAACAGAGAACTAAAATGACAAAACCCCTAGAATAAGTCCCTCCAAAAGAGTTCTCCAAAGGAGAACTGTTGAGACACCACAAGAGGCTCGAGGTAATCAATGTGTGATTATCCACTGCATTGCAAGCACAAGAAAATTCTGTTTGTGTTCTTGCACATCCCTGAATTTTTAGTTTTAAAACGTGTATGTAGCTTTTTGGACATATATAATATTTTATTGTTGATTGTTCTACCGAGAGTAAAGGGTGGTTGGCTGTTTTGGTTTTTTAAGCTGGGCTCTGGCATTAGGTCAATACTAACAGGGAAATCAGGAGGCTGTTTCACTTGATGAGAGATGTTATGTGTGCTGCACCACAAGAGTTAGCGACAGCACTCCCATACCAAAAAGAACTTTCATTTTGCATGTTAGCCAGGAAAAGGGTTGTACTGCAGAATTTTAAAAACATCAGAAAACTTACAAAAACAGCGCTAGTAAAGGACTGTACTCTTATTTAGCGAACTTACTTTATCCTATTCATTAATAATGTATCTGAGCGCTCTTTTAAAAACTCAGAATCCAGTAACAGAATTAAGTTATTCCAGCTGGAGTCTAAAAAAAGCTAAGTCTTTCACATGGTCCCCTCCACTACTTGGAATAAGAGCAGAAGGTCAAGCTGTTAATTTGTAAATGATTGTTAATTTTTACAACCTCACACGTTATTCAGATGCTTTAGAGCTGATACAAACTAGCAGTAAAAGGGCTGAAAAAAATCCCATCACCTTTCATTTGTCAGCAATATATAATTCAGTCATGCTACAAGATCTGTAAATACAATTGCAAGAATTTCATGTGCAAAGCTCTTTTTGGTGGGTTGCTCAGCAGGAGGCACTTGGCTGGACTAGCTGTTTTCTAATGGCCGGCGCTTTGGGAAGTGGTGTGGAGAGAGTTAAGGTGTGGTGGAGGAAATGTGTTGCTGCAGAGCGGTGGGGGGGCTGTTGTGCAGCATGGGCGTGGGAGGGTTGGCGAGAGGATTGGAGGGTGGCTGCCCAACTCAGCTGGTCTCCTCACACCTGGCTGGGGGCTTGGTCCACAGACGGCAGCATGAGAGAGCAGATAGACCTTCTGGCCACTGTCACGGTTTTGGGAGTCCTGGAGCAAGGTAAACATCCTTTGTATAACTCTAGGTAGTATGTAAGGCAATTATATTAAACTTTGTGGAACTTGATTACTGTATTTTGCTTGGAGTCCCCATGGAATGAAAGCTGCTGTTTTCCAACATGACAAAATGCTGTTTGGCTGGTTGCAGTGGAAGGAGCCTGAGGGGGCTTGTTACTTAAGGACTAAAATGATTCAAAAACCTCAAAGCCAGCATCCTAAAAGGAAATAATTTTTAAGTTTTACTTTGAAATTTAAAATGATTTCAACAATCAAATGTCTTCAAAACATTTTCTATCACTGAATTTTAGCAGGTAATTTGTAACTTAGAGTGGCTGGAGGTAGCCAAAATAAAGGCAGGTTAATAAATACACTGACGAAGAGGTCAGTGTACAAACGTACGTTGTATGGCTATTGAACAGAGCAGCGTGTATGGGTGTGTTTCTGTGACCAATATCATTACATGTTCGTATAGCTTAGCTGACAGAGTGGATGACAAGATGAGTTGACAGCACACAGTAAGCTGGAAACTAATGCAAGCCCTTCTGATCAAAAATAGATGCAGACATCTTCAAAGAAACTCAGCACCTTCTCATTTAAATAGATGTGTTTGGTTTAGACCATCTAGAAAGAAGCGGTAGCGTTGCCAAGCTCTGCCTACCTCTTGTGTCTAGTTGTGGGTCCTTCGGGCAAAAGCCTCTCCCCCTCAGGCTTCAGGAGGGTCACGGAAGGGGACATTCCCCATGCCTGGGGTGAGGACAGAGCCCACATTTTATTAATTCTCCAAATTTCTATGAGGGAAGGTTTGTTTGTGTTGTTGTTGTGTGTTTTGTTTTGTTTTTTTTTTAATTGTTACTGAATTAAATCACTGTAGAACTATCATACCTCTTTGCTTGCAAATGGATGTGAGTCTCTGAGCAGCCTGATGAATTTTTAGCCATCAGATGATAAATCTCTTAATGTAAGTATTATTTAAAACATAAATGCTCTACTTGAGAATAAAGATTTCTCAATTCTCAGAAATTTCCCCTCAAACCATTTATAGAGAAACATCAGCAACTACATATGGAATATCCTTTAGTCTTAGGAATATTTTTGTTGCTAAACTAAGAGGGGATGGAGGGAGAGTTTAGTGTGCAGAGAGAAGACATGAAAACTTGAAACTGAGTCTTGGAAACATTGCTAAACCCTTTCCATTGGGAACCCCTCAGTAGCCAATTCCTAGATAGCAATATATTTGCTTTATGAGAACTTCAAGTATTTTTTGAAGATTGCAGCTTTAGGCAGTTTACTTTCATGCTATGGAAACCAGAGGTAGGTGTGAAGCCAGCCAGCACTGGCACCCTCTCACCTATGTTACATCAGATAAAGTAGCCTCGTTTTATGGGAAGCCCAGGAGCTATTACAAAATACCGTGTGTTTCCTTTCTCTCTACTGGTACAAAATGTGTGTGCTACTATCACCTACATTCAGAGCTGTGCAGTAGCTTTTTTGCATCTTTTGAAAGGACAGTCTGTGCACGAGTCGCAGATCTGAGCTTTGTTCTGAGAAGGCAGAGTACTGAAACACCAGCTGCACTATATATACACTTTTCCATCACATCCTGATGTAGGAGACATAACTTAAAGGCCCATCTTCATACAGTGTTGGCTGATTTTTACCTCTTAGTTTTCTGGGAGCCCACAGTTTCTGCATTCTTTCAAATAACTCTCTCCTTTTTACTTTAGTTATGCTCTGTTTAGCAAAGGTCTGTGCTCAGTGCTCTAGAGATCCGTGCCCCTGCCCTGTGTTCACCGCTGCTCCAGAGAGCAGAACAATGCCACCACGGCTCTTTGGGGTTTTCACCCTCCTTTTGTAATGGCTTCAAAGGAACTAAAGCTTATGCACTGTCACTGTCTGTCAGTACCCACAGAGCTTGTTTGCCAGGTTCATTCAAATTTGGCAGATACCAGCTATAATATGGTTTGATAAGTTTGTGGACATAATCAAATTGTATCAGCCAGACTCATTCTCTACCATGAGGAGCGAAGTGTAGGGAGAGCTCAGCCCCTATGAGCTGTGGGGGAATCCGCACAGGCATTTAACCTTGAGATGTGAATCACAAGAAACTAGGTTGAAAGGTTCTGTGGAGTCAGTTGAAGTCTGTTCTCTAGAAGTTCATGCTGAGAAAGTTTGTGCCATGTGTTGGGTTTTCAACACCTCATTCTGAGACGTGCTTTTGGAGCGTGGTTCTGCATCCTTAATGCTTCACCCATACACCAGGTCTGGAGGACAGCTCACCACCCTCCAAAAGGCTCTTGCTCCTCTTGGGTGGTTTTGTATATTATCTGTCCCTAAGTGTAAGGGATCTGTTGCAGGACTTGTCTGAATATTTGCAAGTTGTGTACGTGGAGCTGATGAAGAATGAAATTCTTACCATGCTCATCAGCCACAAGAATGCTACATTAGGAAGGGTGCAGATGGCATGAAGCAGCATGAAGACCGTTACCCAGCGGAGTCAGGCTTACACCATAAGCCAGAGCTGTGCACAATGCAGTAACTTTAGCTCAGTCGATTTTGTGAGATGTGGCTGGGATGAGACCCTGAGAGCATTAGATAGTTGCAAAGGAGAGAGGTGCTTACGTGATGTGAGGAGGAAGCGATGGGATGAGTTGCAGTCTCACCATCTTTTTTTTCCAGAGCTCTGCCAGCCACTGCTGGATGGCCAGTTGTGCGTCACTGCAGACCTGGCTGCCTGGTTTCACAGCAGGGATGCTGTGCTGCATCCCGATGGATCTCAGGGCCAGGACAAAGTCCTCACCGTTGACCATCATCAACATGCTGCGGGTGAACCAAGGGCAGGGGGAGCACACCTCTTCCTCCTCACCCCTCTCAGCACCTCTCGTTTAGGGCTGGGTCGCCGCACACGCTGCGGAAGGCACAGGAACATGTGAATGTTTTCCTAAATGAGTATCTATGTATATTTAAACAAATTGTACGTTGTGTAATAGGTCACACAGATTATTTACATTTCTAATTCCCTTTTCTTCTACATATGTTCTAATGCTTTTCTGTGGGCGCACATGGATCTATCTTGTCTTTAGTCTTGCAACATCTGTCCCTACTTTCCCTTCTCTCTCCTGCTGTTCTGCTTTTATCTTCTTTATTAGAATAAGACAGTCCACAGGGCAGTCCTTGCAGCCTGGCCCCTTGTCTCTGTTCGGTGCTCTGGAAATGTTGCTACCGTAGGACCTTGCTAATCCCAGTGACTTGCTTAGCAGCACGCTGCCACAGCCTCCAAAGTAATTGTTTCTATAATTTAGTTTCCTCCTATATGAAAATTTTGGTTTTCAATAAAGGCACCAGTGTAGTAGTGCACCTAAATATAAACGCTTGAAACAGCTGCAGCCACTCATGGCAGTTAAGATTACTATCAATAGCGAAACAGCCTAAATCTTCTTGTTAACACATTTTCATCATTTTTAAGAGACTTTCCATGTCCCTTACAGATGTACAAAGGAGCGATGTAGCAGACACTGGGCTGGCACCTCAGCCCAAACTTGGCACAGGCTGATAGCGGTCATTGGCAGCACATCTGTCTGCTCCTTGAACCGCTCAAGCCTTGGGACTTCCCTGCAGGAATGAAGTGGAAGGAATAATCGTCCCCTTCCCTCTTTCCACGATTGTGAGTGTCTCTAATTGACTTAATGATAATTTCAGTGCTTCGCAGTTTGGATGCTGCTCTGTGACACGGGGCCAGGCTTTTTTAAAAGCTTTGCACCCACTAGCTATAGCAGAAGGTGTCACACACTACTCCCATCAGGCTGAGGGTGTACCAATAATCCAAACACAGAGCATGATCTTAAAAAAATAATAATAGTTCTGTGATTGGGTGTGGACTCGGTAACGTTTTTGGTGCATTGCTGGCCTTCCTGGAGGACTGGGGCGTGTTTGATCTGCTGGGGACAGCACCAAGGGCTCTGCTGCTGGGTGTGAGACTATGCAAAGCGGTAGCCAGCACATGGCTCCGTGGCACCCGCGCTCTGTCAGCATAACCAAATCTGAATTTAAAGTATGAGTATGAAATAAATAGCTCTTTTATTCCAGGTTGCGTGAGACAGCTCTGGACTATGAACCTAGACGGTATCAGGTCTTTTCTTTTAACCACTTGCTTGATTCCAAGCTAGATAAAGCTTGGCTAAATAAAACACTGCGTTGTTCCTGTGTGTTCTTTTTTTAGCCTATTTTGCGCTGCAGGTGATCTGTGCCCGACGGAAGTACAAGATCTCCCCTCCGGAGACAACAGGTCACCCTGAATTTGAACGGATCTTCAGAGCACAGTAAGTTTTTGACTTTTTTTGATGACTCCATCTAGAGATGACTCGAGTCAAGTGTCACTACCAGGAAAGGCTGAAATCACCCTCAAGTCACCTTTCACTTATTGCTACTGATACTAGATTTTTGATTTTTGTAATGCTTTGCATGCAGAGGTCATGAAGCTTGATTTGGAGCACTTTGCTCTGGCTGGGGTGTTTCTGTCTTTCTGTGATAACCCTCCTCGGCATTGTGAGAGGCAGCCAAGTTACAAATTAGCGACTGTATGGAAGAGGTGCTGAGCATTAACACATTATAATAATTAAGTTTAATATTAATGCTGGCTCCAAATTGTAAGAGTGGCTGAAACTATACTAGTAACCTAGTATTTGCTTGTAAGCTTTTGCTGCTGAATTGCAGCAAAGGCCTGTGCTGGCAGAAACAGCCATGAGGCTGTTTTAATTTTTTTCCTTTTTCTCAACCATTGTGCTGTGATAGTCAGCACTCGTGGGCCCATGCCAAGGGCTGTTTCTTTTTGCTCCATTCCAACAGAGAGAGCAATGCTGCAGCTAAACTGGAAGCATTCACAGATCCCTTCAGCTTTCAGCAAGCACCAGATTCTGTCTTTCATCTTGACTGTTCTGTTTCATAAGCGATTGAAAGGAATTGGCCAGAGCTGGTTTGAAGGGTAGCTCAAGCACGGCACTAGATCCTGAACAAGCAGCCGCGTTTCCTTGCCAGCATGTGGGAAACATTTGTGGAGTGACAAAAACACCCGCTTCTGTCCTTTTGCGATGCCATGAAAGGCTAGCCTGCATGGGAGGCATTAGCCTTCGCTAGCCAGGGAGCTGCTGAGGTGGCTTTTAATTAAAAACTGGGCTGTGGAATGCTGGGAAGCCCTCTGCTATATTCTGCAGAGAAGGAGACCTCAGCAAACTCAGGTTTGAGAAGGTATTTGTTCCTTATGGGTTTTTTCCCCTCCTTTATTCTTTTCCACAAATGGATAATTTGGTTTTTTTATATTGAAAAAGGGGTAGGGGGGAAGGTATTGATTTATTACTTACTCAGGCAAACCTGGCAGTCTCCCTTTGCTGAGGCTCAAACTGCATTTGCTGTGTAAGGTTCTTCAGACTTTTTCCAGCTGCCAACCTGGCTCTGTTCCCTGAGGCTTGGTAAATTTTTGGCCAAATTTAAGATTAAATTGCCTAGGGTAATGGTAAAATATAGGAGAAATTGAGAAGCAAAACCATTGTCATAAATAGCAGAGCTCCCACTGTACTTTCTTGCAGAGTATCTGTATTTTTTTGTCACCAAAACAAACAGGAAGGAAGAAAATCTGGCTGCAGATCAGATCACCTTCTGCTGAATTCAATCTGGGAGAAGGCTCCTCTTTGGCACATGACTTATGTGACTCCCAAATCTGGGCTGTGCTCACCCAAGGGGAAGAGAAAGCTCCTTAAATAATAAGGAACCTCTACTTTGCATGTTTTAAGCTGCAGTCACACTAGATGGCTGTGAAGGTGCCATGTGGGGGGCCAAGGACAGAGCCTGGTGAGGGTCCAGCAAAGACAAATGTCCATCTTGACCATGGCTTGTTGTTGCAGGCCCCATGTGAATATGGGTGAGGTGAACACTGCATTGTTCCTGCTCTAAAATACAGATACTGGGTGTCCTTAGTTGCAGAAAAGGCCCTTTCTCCCCAGCACAGCAATGCCTCTTATTGGCCCTTTAAGTTTGCTCCGATGCCAATTTCTAGCTGAGTTTCTCTGGCTTTGGTTAACCAGTCTCTGACGTACGAGGATGCAGTTTTAGCTCTCATCTCTGGCTCTCACCAGGGCGAATTGCTCAGAGTACTTCCCCATCTTCATCTCGCTCCTCTGGGTTGCTGGAATCTTCTTTCACCAAGGTAAGTGGGGTGATGGGGGGAACCCCAACCCAAACCACATGCAGAAACAAAAGAAACCCAATGTAAATCCTATTGTGACTCAGGCACATCCTCTCTGTACCCATGAGGCTGTTACTGGGGAAGCAAAGTTCCCCCTTGGCTGGACCGACCATAAGCGTTCCAACTCCAGCTTGCATGAAGGTGCTGGCACCAGCTGAGCCCGTCTCCTGCCCAGAGGAGAGGTTTGGTGGCACTGGCAGCCCTCACTCCTTTGCCAGAGCCTGGCTGTCCCCCAGCGCTGCTTCTCTTGGATAAGGTCAGGCTGGCACATGGTGCCAGGGCAGCAGCGAGCCAAAGCAGAGCTGCAACACGCTACCCAAATTGCTACGTCAGAACGAGAAACCATAACCCAAACAATGAGTCACCCACCATCCATCTCCTACCAACCGGGTTTAGGGAATTCGGCTGCCACCGTGGGGAAGATGCAAGGAAGGACCACGGAAGGGAGCATTGCAGACCCTAGTCCCAGGGAAACTTTGGGGGGCAGAGAAGTTCATCTCTGACCAAAAAGGGGAGGAAAAAAACCCCATTTAAACTCCCACAGTGTTTTAAAGCCAAGTCCCTCTGTGTTTGGTTCTTGTGGCCCTGCCCCATCTGTGGGGGAAGAGGGGACATGGGTGACTGGCTGGGCTGCAGCTTTGGCACAATCTGGGGACCCCCGGTCTCCTCAGAACTTGACTCCCCTCACTCTCACAGGTGTGGCTGCAGCGTGTGGGCTGCTCTACCTCTACACCCGCTTCAAGTACTTCCAGGGATATGCCATGGCTGCGCAGGGACGGTTAGTACTGGCCGGCACCCCAAACCAACCCAGGGAGACTGGGTGCAGGATGCAGCCACTGGGGCAGGTCTCCTTTCTGCGGGTGGGACTGAAGGCAGGTTTGCATCACCTCCTCCTCCTCCCTCCTGCCCCCTTGCGTTCCTGGCAATGCCACCTCTTCCCTGGCTCAGTTTCCAAGGAGGGGCGGGGACCGTGTCCTGGGCTGCATCCCCAGCAGCGTGGGCAGCAGGACGAGGGAGGGGATCCTGCCCCTCTGCTCCGCTCTGGGGAGACCCCCCTGCAGTGCTGGGGCAGCTCTGGAGTCCTTCAGCACAGCAGAGACATGGACCTGGTGGAGCGGGGCCACAGGAGGCCCCAGCAATGATGGGAGGGCTGGAAGCCCTCTGCTGGGAGGCCAGGCTGAGAGAGCTGGGCTTGTTCAGCCTGGAGAAAAGGCTCTGGGAAGACCTTGTTGTGGCCTTTTAACACTAAAAAGGGGCCTAGAAGAAAGATGGGGACAATGTTTTTTAGCAACAGGACAAGGGGTGATGATTTTTAAACTGAAAGAGGAGAGATTTAGACTGGAGAGAAGGAAGCTTTTTACACTGAGAGTGGTGAGAGCCTGGGCCAGGTTGCCCCCAAGAGGTGGTCAATGCCCCATCCCTGGAACCATTCCAGCTGAGGTTGGACGCGGCTCTGAGCAACCCGCTCTAGTTGCAGATGTCCCTGCAGGAGGGTTGGAACTAGGTGACCTTTAAAGGTCCCTTGCAACCCAAACCACTCTGCAGGGCCAAGTCCCCAGCAGCACGCATCATGTCCCAGGCTGGCTGGCAGTGTCTCATGCTATGTTCTCCCACGCAGGTTGGGACCGCTGTATGCAAGTGCCCGGCTGCTCTGGCTGCTGCTGGGGCTGGCAGTGGCCGGGCTCCTGGCACACTTCCTGCTGTCCCACTCCACACGGATGGAAGCATTGGCATGGCCCCTCCAGCTGTTCAGCACCTGGTGAGAGGGGCCACAGCTCTCCCAAAACCCACTGCTTGCTCTCGGTGGAGGGGAGAGCTGTGTGGCATGGTCAGAAACCAAGTGTCTCCCCAGCTCTGTGAGTACTTTTGAAGGGAGCACTCCTCTGCCCATAAAGCTCCGCTCTTCGGAGATAATTTCCATTCTAGAAAGCAAATGCTGCCCAGTCTCTACCCCTGCCGATGGGCATCACTGCCAGGTTTTGTAGCACTGTCTGCTCTAAAACCGCAAACACCTTTGGCTCTGCCTCATGGGGCATGAATTGACCTGTATGCTGTCGTCACTCCTCATTGCTGCAATGCTCTTGTAGAAGGAACCCACCATGGATATACAAAAAAATAAATTTCTTTTCCCAGTAGAAATCACTTGTGATTGTCAAAGGTGCCTGGGGACAGGGTGGGAGAACAGCTCAGGGTTAGGGGACTGGGTTACATGGAAAAAGCTGCTGTGATTAAAACTAACTTGAAAGGATGAGTAAATGGTCTAAAACAGTATCCAGATTTGGGGAAAAAAGCCTGATTCTAGTCCAAACGCTAATGTCTGTGTTTCTCATTGACTTGAATGATCTTGACTTGGCTTTGATTCACTTATCACCAGCCCAGCAGCAGGACTTTGCCTTCTCTCTGGATTTCAACTTGCACTGCAAACTTTGGGGTTCATAGGTAACTAAAGCAGGCAGCTCCTTGCTAAGTTGTACATGGGTATAAAAAAACCCAACGGCTTTTGTAACAAAGACAACAGTTCCACAATTGCACCCTCAGGTGTACGGGTGGCTGAGCACCCTCCTTGCTCCCTGCCAAGGAACAACCTGACCGACCATCCCTTTTTTTAATAACTGCTGAAAGCTCCTGTGGTGCTGGGGTGAAAAACAAGCAGTGTCCCCCTGGGCTGCCCTAAGTGCTGTCCCCAACACAAGCGACGCTTTGGGAGCATCAGGCATTGGTGAGCGCTAAGGCATGATGCCATTTCAGGTGCAGGGGCTACAGCTGGTCCCTGGCCTCCCAGGGACACCCACATGTCCTGGGGAGGGAACCAGGTGGGAAGAGCTGGAGTGAGTGCATCCCTGTCGCGAGGGACTCTCACTGCCACACCAAGGGTTTAAATTTAGGTTTTATTACAGTGCACATTATTTTATATATTTATATATAGAGATGTACTTGAAAAATCAAATGTATCCAATAATAAAAAATACAGCACGTTAAAGTAGTATAATGCATTCCAGTGTATAGCTGAAGAGACATTGGGATTTACACTAATCCCTACTATTTTTGAACTGGGCTACTTCTGCTTTTTATTTTGTTCTCCCCAAAAATTCACACCAATCAATAACTGAAATAGTTCTTTAGAAAGATGGTTTCTGCACTCAATCTCAAGGCATGAAGACACTGGAGACTTCACCGTGAGTTAAGGGGCTGTGTTTGATGCTGGCAGGCACAGTGTGGCATATTTTATTTTTTGTTTTTCCCTGCCATACTCATAGCTCCAACCCCTTCAGATTCGTTCCTCCTCTGCTGAAGGAGGGCCAGTCTTCACCCTCACTTAATCCTCAGCTGTGGCCAGGACTGTTGCCTGGGTGAAGGCAAGGCAAGACCTCGCTCCCTGGCCGTGTCCATCCCAGCGTGCCTGCAGGGTTAGCCAGCAGGACTCAACGTGACCAAGCCCCGACTCTGTCCCCAAACACAGCCAGAGATTGCCCCGTCCTGGGCTGAAGGTGCTTTTCGTCCCCACGCTTGCTAAAGCTCATCCCGACCCCAAACTGTCCCCGTGCCAGAGTGGCTGGAGCAGCAGCACGGCAGCCATGCACCCCCGAGGGGAGTGAAGCCAGCCCTCTGCACGGGATGGTGGTTTTTGCTTTTTGCTCTTCTTCTGGAGAAGATGAGGCCCCAGCCTGGCAGCCAGGCCTGTGCCGTCCTTATGCCCGGGCGAGGCGCCGCGGGGAGGAGGGAGCGGGAGGGGAGGGAGCAGGACCAGGGATCCACGTGTGTCCACCCTTCCTCACGCTCATTTCATTCCGCCTTTTTGATAAAAATCTGAAAGAAGAGAGGGTCAGGATTAGAGAGAAGCAGGGGGTGGCAGCAGGGAGCCCTGGGCTGAGTCCTGCTGCTGACAAAACCCATCGTACCTCGCTCAGGATGATCCACACTGGGGAGTCAGTCTGGATGGACAGCCTGATGGCCTCCAGCGGCCCGAAGGACGGGTCCACCTCCCCCTCTGCAACACCCTTGGAGAAGGAGCCTGGCAAGGAGAGCAGGTGGGTGATGCAGGGATGGTCCCATGGTCCAGCTTCCCCGCTCCCCAAGGAGACCACGAGCAGCCTCCTGCCTGCAGCTCCCCAACATGAGATGGGATAAAAACCAGCAGCGCAGATGTCAATACAGTGCAAAAAGTTACACTTAGGGGAACAAAAAATGGAGAGTATCTGGCTACACATCACTGCTGTGCAAAAGCAGAGCGGCCTGACAGCAGCACTGTCCTGTAAGACACAGAGGTCAGCTCAGGATCCACACCATGGAGGCAAGTCTTATCTCCATAGTTCTAGCGTGGTCTCAGCCTGTTGCTATGTCCCATTTTGGGTGTGTTTTTTTTTGGAAAAATGCAACTGAGAGAAAACAGCATGCAGAGGAATGCTAAAAAGGCAAAAAGCTACACGTGCCATGGAATTTTTCTTTATTTTAAAAAAAAAAAAAAAAAGTCTTAGCAGGGACACCAGGGCTTTACCATGCACCAGTGGGTGCCTGTAGGCTGCAATCACTTGGTCTTGTCCCAGGTCAGGGCAAGCACTAAAACAAGCTCAGGCGGCAGGAGACAAAGTCCAAGCTGCAAGCGGGATGAGTACTGAGACAGGCTGTGCAGGGAGAGCACGAAATCACCTGTGGTGGAGGTTTTTAATGCCAAGATAGGCAAATGGAGAAGTTGGTCTTGGCTCTGAGCAGAGAGAACACCCAGTCTAAGAGGGGAGTGAGGGCACTGGAGGGGAGCAAGCAGTGGCAATTAAATCCTGTTCCAACCTGGCTCTTGGCAAGCAGAAATTACTCTTTGCCAAGCAAACAGCACTAAGGGTCTTGATTCACTTTAAAGTGAGGACATGGGCTGTGTTACCTAACCCAGCAGGCAGCTTATCACCCCCCCACCCTGCTGTACCTATCTGGATGTAGCCATCTGGCATCCTGCGGTATTTGACGACTGTGCCTCTTCCCTCCTGCAAGGCCTCCTTATCCGACTGCAGGCTCTGTGGGAAGGAGAGGAGCTTTGTGCAAGGCCAGTGGCAAGAGCCACCCAAAAACCCCAAGCAAAAGCAGCAACCCTGAAGCTGCCCTCAGCAGCTGCACCTCGTCCTCCTGCCTGGCACCCCAAGCTTCATGCCCCAAAACAAGAGGATATTTGCTGCCCTTGTGCTGTTGCTTCCATTGCACCATCCTGGCTCCATTGTCTCCTCTGCAGCTGTTCCACCCATCTGAGCATCCCCTCTGCAGGCGGGGATGGCTCCCATAGCAACTGCCCAGTGCAGCATCCCCGCTCCTGAGGTGATGACACACTAGGTGCGACCGCTTGGTTCCCAACCAGCACCTCTTAAACGCACTTGAGTCTCATAAAGCTTTTCCTGACATCTTTAAGTAATTCCCCTCTCTCAAACCTCTTTTGCTTCCCACTCCCCCCCCAGCTAAAGTCTCAGTAAACCACTTACGTCAAATGGCAAAACCTCCACAGTTGTATTGAAGAGTTTGTCTTCTGGGTGCTCGATGTTCCCGCTGCGGAAGAAGAACCTGTGACAGAGCCGTGGAAATCCACAGTGAGCGAGGGGGAACATGAGGCTCTCACCCCAGCTGAACCATCAAACAGCTCAACCTAACAGACACCTTCCCATGGGCACATGGTTTGGAAGGAGACCTGCACCAGATTAGCTAGCTAGCGGCCCAGCAGAAGACAGGCAAGAAATTCAACATGAGCCAGAAAAGCAAAAGGAAAGTGCCTCTGCATGCTCCAGGCTGTCCCTATGTCCTCCCCTGTCAATCCCCTTTGAGCACTGGCCTTTCAATGCGGAGTGGTTTGAAGAATCTGAATCTGATGAAGTCTCCGGCAGTGGGAGTGAAGGCCCAGAAGAAGTCCTCTCGCAGGTAAGCCTTCTCCAAGGTGAAGTGCTGGTAGGTTTTCAGGCTGGTGCTCACCTCTGCAGGAGGGTTGATGTGCTCTTTCCGCATGGCATGCTTGCCAAAGTCCTTGTCCTTGGTGGGCGCAAAAGAAAAGGGGAGAAAACAGTAATGAGCTGCTCTTGCCTGTCAGGAACAGAGGTCCCAGGAACAAAGCACCACAAATTAGAAGCTCTCAATTTGCACGGCAGAGAAGGATGAGGGCTGGAAGTGATCTGGGGAAGGCAACAGACAGAGCAATGCATGGCTGGATCCCAGGAGGACACAACTTGAGGAGAGGCAGCCCAGACAAGCACCACTGCTCTGCACTCGGATCCAGCACCAAAGAGCCTTTCATAGTCCAAGCATCCATGAATGCATGTCTGTGCCCCAGGAGCTCTGCAAACAGTCCTTACAGCAGAGGAGAAGATGGCTGGGAGGCTGATGACAGCATAAAATGACTGGATTACATGGCCTGATGGGCACCGTACTGTGATATAAACTGGGTTACATCGTCCATTACCCTGGGGATCAGACAGACACAGGGCTGAGCACAGCCCAGGGATGCATCTCTATGAGTCCTGCACATATAGCTCTGAGAAGCTTGACTTTGTTCATGTTTAAACACACACAAACAATTTCAGCTCTTACACAGCAAGCTCTAGTTCAGCTGTCAGCAAATCTCAGGAAAAAGGAGAGGGGTGGGAAGGAGTCAGACCAACCTAGAAGTCATCTCTCCAGGGTTTTTCAGTAGGTGCTTCAAAAATCACTTGCCAAACTATGGTTCAGCCCTCAGGATGGGTGGCCAGGGCCAGTACCAAGGCTGAAAAGTTTGCAGTGACACTTGGTACATGTCACCGCCATGCTGAGAAGTAGGAGCTCCATGAGCTCACTGTAATTCAGCACAAAACACAACCACTGCACAGAAATCCAGCTGCCCTCATCCCACCAGCTGCTGTCACTGATGCCCCCATCCCAAAAGCAGCCAGTTCCCAGGTGCCTGCAGGCCAAGCATGGCAGAAAGGCCATCTGTGGCTTGGACAGGCAGCTGGTACCCACCTTCAGCTTCTGTATCTTCCCAGCCAAGGAGGAGTGGGTTCCCACGTGCTGGAAGAGTGAGGGCTTGAAGCGGATCCTCAAGTTTGCCTTCTGCCTGTCGCAGTGTTTCTGAAACGAGACAATCTTGCAGTGCCCCACACTTAAACCTCTGTGTGACCCGCGAGAGGAGCAGACAAGGGCATGAGGAGTGCTCCATCTCTATGTCCTTCTGCATTATTTTGGCTTTAATGTGGCAAGAGGGCTTTTAACCGCACTCTGGAGGAGCCTGACTATGACTTTCGGCCGCTCATCCACCAGGCTCTGCTGGGCAGCTGGAGCGCCCAGGTTTAAGTGCCAAATTTCTCCTTGCCAAGCATAGCTTAGCAAACTCTGAGCAAATCTCCTCTGTGCTGCCAGGGAGGGACAGCCAGGGAATTTAGTTTCTTTTGTCCTTGGCTTATTGGGAAAGCCTTTTTCCTACAAATCGGAACTCAGGATCACCCACGTTTGAAGGTACAAGTAAGTCCTGGGGTGGTTCAGAGCCTAAGTGAAGAGGGAGCGAGCGCAGGCACCCTCCAGACGGGCGGAGTTTTCAGGTGGTGTTAAGCAGAGGAGTGGCACCTGCCGCTGTCAGAGCTGTTTGGCTGTCTCTTGCCCATCCCACCACATAAACAACCTTGGAGATGCAACTCCAGTCCAGCCAGTGATTTCCCATGGGGTGGAGGGAGAGACAATGGAGAGGGAATAAAGGACAAAGGGGAAAATCCCTGAGAGTGTGGAGGCAAGAACTCACATTTTAAAAATAGTTTGGAGGCGCAGGACAAAAATGCAGGGTTAAAAACTGGAGGGGGAGGGTATTTGTTTTCTGACTTCTGTTTTTTTTCAAGAAAAGAAATGCAGGAACACCCCTACCACCATCTGCTCTCGCAGCCTCCCACCCAAGAGACACCCCGGCAGAAATCCCACTGCCAGGCGCTGTGTCACCGGGCAGGGTGCAGCGGGGAAAGCCAGCCCCTGCCACAGCCAGCCTGCATGGGCCACCGCCACCGTGCCGGGAGCTGGGAAATTCCAGGCATGACCCCTGCGAGCTGCAGAGGAGATAATCCCCTAATCCAGCTCACGTTACATTAGAAAATTAAAACTAGCCATGCTAACCCTACTCATTGCCAGCAACCCTAGACACAACCCCATCAGGTCTGATCTCACTCTGGATGAGGAGAGGAGGAGGAGATGCAATGGAGGGAGCTACAGCATCTCCCGATTTCTCTTTCTCCCCTTTTCCCCTTCTGCTAAAGAAGCATTTGCTGAAAGCAGCATTGTCTACCTAGCCAGGAAGGGGGAATAGCTCAGTTGGTGGTAAACAGGTCATCCTTTCACACAGCTCTACCCCAGGTAAATCTAAAATTAGTTAAAAAAGAAAGAGCAGAATATATCCAGAGCAGGCAAAGCCCCTACCAAACGCTCAGGTCAAACAAACTTTCAATCAAAAAGACAAATCCTCCCCACTACCAATTTGATTCTGCACAGTGGGATTTACAAGGGAAAGTCATGTTTGAAAGGGCGCTGTGCAGAGTTAATTATACAAACAGTGGGGGAAAGGAGCCAGAAATCCACATGGAAAGTAGGTTAATTTTTAAAAAGGCAACACATTTAAGAGGTTTGTAGTTTCCCCTGGGAAAAACCTTGGCTCCATCAGGTAGGAAAAGATGAGCAAAGATGAGCTAAGGAGATGATCCTGTGCAGCAGGATCTGCATTTAATCAATGCTCAAGCTGAAGATTTTGAAGGGGAGGCACAGCAGCAGCATCACTCCCAGCTCCATTCTAGCATCCCACCACCCCAGCTTCATCCATGGCTCTGAGGACACTGGGGGCTGCTGCACAGCCCTGGGGACTGCTCTGTCACACCTGAGCACCTGGGTTGAACTGTGAGGAAGACATGATGGACATCCTCTGAGACTGATCCTGCTGCACGTGCGAGACTGGAGCTGACATCATGGTCTCTGCCAGGGATCAGGCCAAATTAAACCACATCCTTGCCCCAGTTCTGCAGAGCCATGGGGATGCCCTGTCCCCCCCAGCACATAAACACAGTATTTATCCCCAGAGTGACCACATGCTCTGGCATTTGCCACCACAAAGTAGTTGTGGCCATGAGGTCTGTCCTAGGCATCTGGCTTCAAGCTCTGCAGAGGGACTCCACTGCTCATTCTCTGCTGGGGGAGGAGGGCAAACGAGCATATGAGTAAATACAATATGTTCAGAGAGGAGACAGGAGAGTAGCTGGTGGTGAGCTCATCTTACATTTGCTGTCACGCACACTCCTCCTCTGCCCTTCCCACTCGCTTTAGCCCCTTGCTGCTGCTGCTGATGGGAGTTCAAACACAACATACGCAGGGCACGGGGTCTTCTGAGCTGCTGTCTGCAAGGCTTTGTGCAGACACGGCTCCACAAACGAGATGCCAGCATGAAAACGGAGTCCATTACACCTCTCTGCACGCTCCTAGAAACCCTGACAAGAGTTTTGTGTGCTCTGGCTTCATTTTGGCACGCTATGCACGGTGGGCTTGCTCTTGGGTCCTCTGGGGTGAGCTCTCTGGGCAGCCTGCATGTGTGCTCCAAGCGAGTGCAGCACACGAGCCCAGAGCCAAAGGGTTATTCTGGGGTTATAAGTCAGTGAGTGGGGAATGGCTACTCTCCTCGAGGACTGGAGGAGGAATACCCTGTTAGTGCTTAGATGCAGAAATAATGCCTTTTCTGGCAGCTGCAGACTACAAAATCCTGAACTCCCAAGTGACACAATCCGCAAGGACACCCCATGGCACACTCCACAAGGACGACATGGTTCGGTGCAAAGTCAGTTAGCACCACAGCTCCCAGAAAAGATCCTCTGGAGACACAGACCAAGCACACATTTGCCCCGACACAGCAGAGGGTTTCCCTTCAACAGAGGGTGTTTACGCACTGCATCTTTCTCAGGGTTGCAGACTTTCACCCAAAGGATGTGATCCAACAGCCAGTCAATGGGTTTGTCCTTGTAGAACATCAGGATGAACTCCACGATCAAGCTCAGATCCAGAGACTTAAACATTTTTCCTACAGCACAAAGAGAGAAGAGAGAGCAGCTAAGGTATGAAACCATCAAAAATCAGAGCTAGTAATAAAAATCTTGGGAGACTGGGCTACGGAGGCTGGATGTGTCCATCTCTCTATGTAAAGCAAAGAGCAGGCAGCTCTGGTTTATGTACCAGTACTGCTGGCACCGCTAATACAGTTCCGGATTTAATATTCATTGCAGAATTAGAAAGCATTAGTGTCTCATAGGTCACAACAGTATCAAAAGGTCTAAAACTCTTCCATTCAGTAGGGAGAAATAAGGCTGAAAACATTCAGCCAGCTGCAGGACAGACCATTTCCTGCCCTGAAAACTACAAGATTTAAGCCAGTCAAACCAGTATCCAAAAAAACAGATCAAGCTGCTACTGCAACCATGTACTGCCGTTCTCAAAATAGTTCTGTGCTGATGTAAACTTCCTTTTGCACACTCTTAGGCAACTCCAAATCCTATCCAGTCTAAAAGCTACTGGTCACATCCAAGTCATTTGGCTGTCGGCTGGGCCACCAACCAGGTTTATTTTTATTGAACGTGAGTATTGGCAATACCAGCTGTGAGGATCCCAACCCTGTGCAGACGCAGGGAGGGATCAAGACCAAGTGTTTTACCATCTTGTGAGGACAACTCATTGGACCAAGAGAGTAAGTGCTTGCAAGAACCAGAGGGCATTTGTGCCCATGCCTGCTGGGACTGCGGTGAGCAGGGGAGAAGGTTACCGATAAACCCTAGCTGAGAAAACTCCAGGATCATCCACTCCTCGGAGGGCTGCTGCAAGGCAAAGTTCTTCATCGTGCTGAGATAGTTTGGTTTGGCCACAATATCGTCCTCCAGCTGCAAGAGGAAAGGACACTTAGTGTCAATGACCCATCCAGGTTCCAAAAAGAGCCCCTCTGTGCACAGCAATTACGCCATATATTGAAGGAAAGCTTTGGCACAGATCCAGCTTCTTTTGGAAGATGCTCCAAGCAGATTTTTCTCACTCAATCTAACAGGTAAACAAAATAAGGATTCCTGCCCTCCCTCAGCAGGAGGTCTTCAAGTCTAAAGCACCTTAGAAACATAACTTTGAACCTATCTGGTTAAGACCTACTCCCACTCTGCTTCATCACACAAATGGATATGATCTTTGCCTTCTCTCAGCTGGATATGAGAGATATCAAACCCACCTGCACGTAATATATGCCTTTGGACTGAGCATACATCATTAAAAAGCAGTAGTCGAGGTTCTGCTTTGTCCTCCACCTGCAAGAGACAAACATGGTGGGAGCGCCGATGTCTGCTGGGATACTGGGCTGCTCGGGGAACCCAGCAGAGGCTGGGTTTAAGCTGGGAAGGTGAGAGACCTCTTGGAGGAGGGGATGGCATAAGGCCTTTCCTTTTTGGTCTCCTACTGGTCAGCTAAGAGCTACTGGAAAACTCAGGGAGTTCCAAAATGAACATCACCTGCGTTAAAATGACCCCCTTCACTTGCTATGGAAACACTGCAGCACAAGGCAAGGCCTGCAAAGCTGGAGCCAGTTCATGCCCCCCCCCTGCCCCCATCTTCTTCCAGCTCTTGGATGAAGCAAGTTTAAGAGCCTCGCGTGGCCCTGCAGAAGAGCCTTCCTTGCTGGGATCAGCAGGGGAGACACTGCAGCTCCTTAATTCAGGCCTTGCTTGGTTTTAAGCTCATTGATTCTTACCTGACTCTTTCCTTGGGGTCCCCAAAGGATTCCCGCAGGTGGGAGAAATCAGGATAGAAATGCGGAGATGGGGAAATTACCTCCAGGAGACCTGAGTGTATTTCCTTCGGGAATCTGAGGGAGAAAAAGCAACAGTAAACCAATACCTCCATGCCTGACACACCACTTCATAGACCAAATTGCTGGGTAAACACTGAGCCGCAGAACCAAACAAAAAATACAGCCTCTAAGATAGAACTTCCCCAGCAGCTAGTGCACGTCCAGCCTTACCAAAGGCCATCAGCAGGACTGCCATGGAGTTTTAAAGCGGCTCTTGCCCTCCTTTGGTCTCTAATAGCCCCACGTTAGCATGCTTCCCCCTCAGCAACCTTCCTCCCTCCCTCCCACACACACGGGTCAGCTTTAAAGACTAGTCGCGAGCACCATGTACTCTCCACAGGATTAAATGGACCTGCAGACCGGTGCACCAAAGGAAGGACTTGCTGGCATTACCAGCATTTAGAGACTTTTCAAATGCATCAGTAATTAAAAGCCATTTTGCGGGGATTATGTTATGCATTGCTGATAAGTCACTTGAAACGCTGCTGTGCTATAGTTAGGGCAGCCAGTAGGAATTCTACCTGGTTCCCTTATGCTGATAAAATCAGCATCTATTTCCCTATAATGTGGTTAAGAACCCTTTAAAGAGTCAAACTCAGAAAAAAAGTCACCCATCTGAAAAAACAGGTACCTACAACAGCCTTGCAAGAAATACCCAGAGCTTACTGTAACTGTAAGAGATAAGTGGGAAAACTAGTTTTTTATATTGCCTTTCTGAGAACATTCGGTGCAAGTCTGATTTCCTTTATTTGTGCAGAGCCTGGAGGACGGGAGATGGGGCAGAGGGACACAAAGCAGCAAGACTGCCAAAAACTTCTCACTTATTTTTCCCTTCCTTATTCCCTCCTTGGGACTGGTAAGATTTTCAGCGAACATTTTCAAACCTTCCCTTCCTCAGGCAGCAGTGAAACAGCAGCTTCTCACTGAACTGATAAAACCTGTACCAGAGCAGCAACGGCTTTCTCCCTCCTGCAAGATGAGCTCAGCCTGCCCTGGCTCTACACCACCTCAATCCAATTTGGAAGAAAAATAATTTCAGTGAACCAGGGAGGGGCAGGAGACACTGGAGAGGGGGACGGCAAGAAATCAAATCATTAAGTCAATTAAAGTTTCAGGCCTTCTACGCAGACACACTCTCTGCAGCAGCGCCCAGTAATTTCATCAGGATCCATCGGACAATCGGTCCATTATCCCCTGGTAAGTGCGTCCTCCTGCCAGCAGGCAGAAGGAGGGGTGCTCTGCCAGCTCCTGCACAGCAAGATGGAGGGCTCTGTTTCAGCTCTTCTGCAAGTGCCCGGGAACACAACCCTCCGAGTGCATGTCCCAGCCCCTCTCCCATCATTGGCTAGGGGACGCGCGGCGCCGGGAGGATGTGCTGCCCTTTTGCATCTCCTCATGGTGACTGAGGTCCTTTGGAAATAAGCAATCGCAGGAGCTGGACGGGAGTCACAGCCTCTTCTCTCACCACCTTTTTCTTTTGCCTCCGAGCTCTGATGCTGTTAACGCCTGGACCGGCTCATGGTTAATAATCTGTCACCGGCTTCTGCCTAAACAGCCACGGACAAAGCTGCAAAAGCCACTTAGACTCCAAGACATAAATAGCAGCTAGCGTGAGAGACAAATGTAACTAGTGCCTAGAACAAGGGAAAAACAAACAGGCTGGAGCAGGAAGAAAAATGGATCATGGATTTCAAAGCACAACAAGGCAGGAGCGTTTGGGCGTGCTCACCACACCGCCCAGTTGCTCTGGCTGCGCAGAGAAGGTAGAGAGCTGCACTGGACACACATACTATTGCCAGGATCGCTGGAAATCTAAATAACCCATCTTCTTGCAACGCCACAGCACAGAAAGAGCAAAATGAAACAGCATGACTGGCATGTGTTAAATACTGCGAGCACAAAGCAGCCAACTGGAAGCTACATATGGGATGCATTTTAGAACAAGTAGAAAGTGGAAGCAAAGACAGCCCGGAGTTTAAGAACAGGAAAAAAAAAACCCAAACAACAAAAACAATACAAAAGGGAAGCAGAAAAGCATGTATTTTCGCCTTAATAAAGCTGTTCCCTGGCCTCGCTACAGGCACAGACCGTACCGCTGTGGTCATTTGGAAGTGCTTACAAGTTTTTGATATTTTCTGCCACTCCGGCTGTGTACTGTGGATCCGTCTGAAAACAAAAGATAAGCAGTGTTAGATCCTTCAGCTTCAGCCTGTGCCTCCTGTGGCTCGGAAACCACCTTCAACATCCAACGGGGGTACTGTCAGCACCTCTGTACCACCTTCATTCACCTTCATGTCTCCTTTTATCCAGTTCAACTGCTCTCCCCATGATGATAGGCTCCTAGGAGCCCTCCTTTGTGGCCAGTATTAACCAAAGGCACCACACACCAAAATCCACCCCAAAGGACCCAAGACCCTGCACATCTTCTCCACATGCTCTCCTGGCACTTCTGCCCCTGCATTTGTGCAAAGCGTTAACTTCTGGGCTATTTATTTTTGTCTCGATACATGCTGGCTTTCATCCAAGTGAATACTCCTGGCAGAAAAGCATCTCCACCCCTTTTGTGAAAATGAGGGGTCTATTTATAAGTGTGCATTTTTCATTTCAGGTTCATTTTGATGCTTTTCTTCCTAAAAAAAAATAAATCTTCCCACCATCAACCTCCCAACAGCTGGGAGGCAAAGGTCAGCAGCGCTGCACACGGCTATCTGCAGGAGAGATAAGCGCAAACACAGGGACAGGCACCGGATAGAAACCATCTGCACAGTGACCAGGAAAACAAAATCCAAGAACAAAGGGCAAGAGATTCAGGAGTAAAAACTGTGCCTGCTTCCTGGTGGTGGCATTGTTTTGGGTGGCTGTGTGGATCACGGGACTGCATGTCCCAGGCAGATTTGCAGACGCAGCACCACAGAAGTCGGGACTGGCTGCTGCTCTGCTCTGCGCCGGGCGGAGGTGAGAAGTGAGATGCCGGGAATGTGTGTCACAAGCTGAGGACAGTGCTTCCAGGCTGGAATGGTGACAAGGGAGGATTTTCTCAAGAGGAAAAAGGTCCCTTTCCCAAACAGGGCTCAGGCTCCTGGTGCTGGACAGATTTCTTACCCAGGTGCTGCCAAGAAAACAGCAATGGGAAAAACAAAGGCAGGAAAGATGTTCCTAGCTTTAGGAGGAATCATGCAGCTCAGCTCCAAGCTCCTGACTGCCACTGAAACAGTAGCTGGTGACAGCCGCACTGGCCAGCTTGTCCCAGGGCTCCCCTTGGCCAGCCAAGAAGCTCCCCAGCTGCCGTGGATGACACCTGCAGTGGTTAGTGGTGGCACTCGGAAATGGGAAGTCCCTGTCTCCAAAAGGACATGCAGTTGTCCCACTCATTGTCCTGAGTCTTCAGGTTACCCAGTGTCTGCTCCAGGTTCATACCACCCTCTCTACTATTTACTTTTTATCCCGTGGCTGAGGGCTCCAGGGAGACCTTATTGCAGCCTTCCAGTATCTGAATGGGGCCTACAAGAAAGCTGGGGAGGGACTTTTTATAAAGACTTGTCATGATAGGATGAGGAGTAATAGGCTCAAACTGGAAGAGGGGAGATTTAGATTAGACGTAAGGAAGAAGTTCTTCACTATGAGGGTGGTGAGACACTGGAACAGGTTGCCCAGGGAAGCTGCGAATGCTTCATTACTGGATGTGTTCAACACCAGGTTGGATGGGGCCTTGTGCAACCTGGTCTGCTGGGAGGTGTCTCTGCCCGTGCCAAGGGGATTGGAACTAGATGATCTTTAAGGTCCCTTCCAACCCAACCCATTCTATGGTTCTATGGAGAAATGCTTTGGGAAGAGGCAGAGCAGGCACAGCAGTGGCTGACACTTGCACAGAGGAGGATGTTGTGGAGCTACAAGAGCAAGCTCAGCAAGAGAGGGCAGTGATGGCGGTGGCAATCTGCAACAACCACCATCGCTGGGGTTACTGGGGTATGGTGCATGTGCTCTTGCACTTCACAGTGTCAGAATTAATTTATTCATTGTTCACTTCCCTTGTCACAGGAACACACAGAAAGTCGGGAGCTGCCATCACAGCCTGCACTCTATTTTCAAGTCAACTAAAAAACATATTACTGTAGTCTGAAACAGGAGATGTTTTTTGTCAATGCTTTAACTCACCTGCTGTGCAAACAACCTATCAAACTTCTCCTGGCTCAAAGGGAAATGATAGCCAAGACCAAACCTTCTCCTGGGCACTCAGGGCTGCACCGCTCTGTGCACACCTTCTCCTCGTACAAAATACTAGCCAGAGACCCAAAGGCCAAATGCTACTCAAAACATCAAATTATGGATAAACAGGCATCAAATCCAGACATTTATCTTTGTTCCGCTCCCCGTAATATGCTACTGAGGTTTATCTTTCTCACTGGATTTCTGGAAATTAAGACAAATGCACTTCAGGCTCAAGAAAATAATCCTGAGGGGAAAGCCATGGAGAAAAATAAGCATCTAAACCCATAGATAAAAGCAGCTCTTGCAGATTAACATATCAAGGCTTTTTGGCTCTTGGATTCAGCAACTAATTCTGGGCTCCAGACACTGGTATGAAGAAGCATATCAGTCTCAGCCCCAAATAAGCAGGCTCTCGGGTTTTGGGACAGGGTTAATACTGTGTTACAGGCACACACAGAGAAATGAAGCTGCTTCAGGAGCAGGTCTGAGAGCTCCCCTAGACTTGACCACGGAGCTGCTCCAGCACATTTTGGGACTAACCACTCAAGCACCCTGCAAGAGCCATCACAACTTAGACCAGAAATCAATGCAGGAGCTGCGCTAGAAGCTGCTAAGACAACATGTGTGCCTGCTCGTGTCCTGACCCTCTCTGGCCCAACTGGTGTTTCAGTTTGGGCACATGCAGTTAACGAGGTGGGTGCTGGTCTCTTCTCCTAAGTAACGAGTGACTGGACAAGAGGAAATGGCCTCAAGTTGTGCAAGGGGAGGTTTAAGTTGGACATTAGGAAAAATTTCTTCACTGAAAGGGTTGTTGAGCCCTGGAACAGGCTGCCCAGGGCAGTGGTGGAGTCACCATCCCTGGACGGATTTAAGACTTAGTGACATGGTTTAGCGATGGACTTTGCTATGCTGGGTTAACAGCTGGACTCGATGATCTTAAAGATCTTTTCCAACCTAAACGACTCTGTGATTCCATGATTCTATACTGATCCTGGTTGGACAGCAGCCCAAAGCCGGGCTTATCTGCCCCGGCAAGCAGCAAAGTTGGCCTCCAGGTGGGCAATCATTCTGTTTGGCACCAAGTTTGGCAGACAGCAGGATGGGGTGGGGGCCAGGGAAACAGGGTAAACAGGCCAAGCTCTGTCTTACCTCAGCGATGAGGACAACGATGACGGAGTCCTCCTTCTCCTGCTGAGTGAGCTCTGAGATGAGGGAGTTGAGGGTGTCGGTGAGGTAGGAATGCACCTCCCGCTTCACGCTGGGGATTCCCATCACGACGGACACTGCCCAGGGCCAGGGAGAGATTTTAGAGAGGGGGTGTGCTAGGACAAGACACTTTGCTCTGCTCCTATGACCACCTCATGGTTCACCTGCTTGGTGCCACGCTCCATCATTAAAAACCAGCAGTGACCAGCAGGTTGGCAGGTTCCTGGGCTACGTAAGGTTCCCATAATCTTGTCCCCCAGCCCAGTATCAACCAGCAGCAACCCCTGTGCACTGGGCTGGCAGGGCTCTCATGGCAGTCAGATGGATTCTTCCTTTTCTCCCTGAAAGACTGATATCTAAAGTAACACCCAAAAGCCCTCCCCATCCTAGGGGTCTTTTCCCCATGTTGCCATGGATGGCAACTTCAAGACCACTCTTGTTCTCCAAAGCTCTCTCATAGCCAGAAGCACCTCAGTTTAGGAGGGGCAAGTCACATCTTTGGCTTTGGGCTGTGATTTGGGAGCAGGGGGAACTGTCTAGTAACCAAAATTGTATTCCAGATGGGACTTGTCTCCTAAAATGGGTTAGAGTCTCCACGAAGCACCCTGCAAACTATGCTTTCATCTGACCACCTTCCAGGCAACGTCTAGAGCACTCTGGAGATGGAAAGCAGCAAAAAACATCTGGCAGAAGCACTGAGAACATTTTAGTGCCAGTCAAGAGCACAGACAGCACTCCCCTGTAGACTCGCAGACATGACATGGCTTACCCACCCCACGTGTCACGATACCAAGAAAGCTTGCATGATGCATGCAGCCGTTCCTCCAGTCCCGCTCATATCCATACCACAGCCAGGCCCGGAGGAAAGGGGAGGGACAGGCACCAAGGTGAGGAAGAGCACCAGAAGCAGCACTAATTCCCATTTACCTCCAGTGCGCCCCTGTCCCACATGCACGGCTGGCTGCAGACTGTTCTCCTTTGACAGCAAATGTGGCAAATGATGGAAGATGGTGGGAAGGTGCAGCACATTCTTGTTGGTGATATTCCACAGTTTTAACTTGGTTTCGTCTTAAAAAGGAAAAGGGAATCAATTGCAAGGCACGGTAGGGAGGAAGAGACTGCAAGGTGATAAGCCTTTTTAGAGCAGCCCGGCCACCCGAGACTACTGCTGGGTCATGAAAAATCAGGCCAACCTTTAACATGCTACCACAAACCCAATTAAAGTTCAGCAGGAGCCATGAGGGCCTTAAAGAAGTTCCAAAATGTTTGGGAAGGAGCAGGGAGAATGAAGAACAAATGAAGGTCAAATCGGATCTTTCTGTAGAGATCCAATTTTCTTCAACTGAGCAACTTAAACAAACGAACGAACAAACAAATTGGCAAGGGGTTCTCAGCCAGCTTAACTCCTTCCTCCCCCCTCTCTTCGGATGCCCATTTTCCACATGGATTCAATACAGCCATAGGAAACGGCATGTATGACTTGCAAGAAAAAAACCCAAACTTGTAAGCAAGCAGATTGGCAAATATCCTTGGCAGAGGCAAATCTCAACGTTTAATGATGCGTATGCACCTCTAATTAAACAGGCGTTTAAGAGTTCCCGAGTCCCTCTGAACACCCCAAATTGCTCATGCCGGGGGAGAGAAGAGCACGTCCTGTCCGCAGCCCTGCATACGCGCACACCTCTCTACCTCCTCATTAGCAACTGCTTCGAAATAGCCCAAGATCCTCAACTTCTCTGTTTATTCACCAGATAAGCTGCTCCAGGTCCGGTTTATATCCCGCAGGGCCTGCTTCTCTGATATCGCTCTCTTGATCTCCTCTAGGACCAGGTTCAGCTCCTTCGAGCGCTTCAGGCTCTCCTGCTCGGCTGCGTGCAGTCGGTCCCGGAGGGCGAGAAACTCCCGCTGGTAGATGTCCACAACGTCACCTGTGGATGGAAAAGAGAGAGAAGCTTTCTCCTCCACGCTCTGAAGAGTTTCATGACGCAAAAGCAATGCCATCACTCATACTTTCTCTACCTCCACAATCCTTAGAACATGGATTTAGGAGGCTGTGGTCCAGCAGGCACCCATCGGTGAGAGGGTTGGAGAGAGGGCAATTTAAGTTGCAGAACTACAATTAAAAAGCTCCTTCCATTTTTCTCTTTAACTTGAGTTTCAGGGTCATACAGAATACGACATGTTTCTCTGAGACCAAAGTACACAGAGCATGGCAGCTCTTCCTCACTATATACTCGGAAAAGGGGAGTCAGCTGCTGGCATTTAGTTTATGAGCAATATTCTGCATTTCTCTGTAGCTCCAGGAGTTTGGGTGCCTGAGATGGTAACTGCTGGAGTGAGCAGCAGGGAACCGGAGTCAAGTGAAAAAGAATGGAAAGCACTGATGGTGATGGCCTGTTAAAGCCATGACAAACCCAAGGAATATCAGTATTTTTAATTGCCTTGCTCCTTGCTTTGGTTTCCTTATGGCATACAAAGGAAAGACTTTTAAGACCACATGTCAAAGGGTGTTCAAGTGGGTAAATTGTGAAAACCCCCAGACAGCATCTTGAAGGCCTTCTACAGATGGCCTGGGGCACCTCCTGGACGACCCTGAGTGATGGAAAGCAAGATGCTGGCAAGGGGAAGGCTGCTCTGCAGTGAGACAAGGGTGGGGACAGCATGTCCTCCAACTTTGAAAGAGTCCTGGATTTTAACAGCCAAAAGGGATTTTGGGAATCTAACCTCTCCAAAACACATCAAGATAAAGACTATCACACAGCAATAGCTGCCTGGATGCTTATATAAATCCAAGTGTTTGGATATACACCTTAATGATCATCCTCAATGTCACATTGAGGGATAGACACAAACAAGGATTCATCATAAATGTAATACATAAAAAAAGAAACTTTTGATACGGTAATAAAGCTTTTTTATTTTGAAACAACATCTTATCGACATGCCCTTTTTCAGCAATAAAACTATGGAGAGCCTTCAGCTGGAACTAACTATACAATAGCAGGGAGTGGAATGGGTTAGCCATTAATGAACTTTCTCAGGCCGTATTTTACCCCATTATTAAGGAAACTACCCATTAAAAGTACACTTTTATATGTGGTCACTCATGTGTTTTCAGTAAGGCTGTAACTCACAGGACTACAGTCAGACCAGATTTATCCACTGAAGAGTAGACCCTTAGCCCAAACACCACCAGGAGAGCTAGTGACCAAAAATACTGCACTGGAACCTCCCAACACAAGGCTAAATATAAATCAGAGCCATTGAAAAAAGAGACACCGACTGCATCAACAACTTCTATTTTGGGGTCCATAAAGAAAAAGAAAAAGGAATTTTGAAGATCAGACATACCCAGAGTTTCCAAGACAACAGTGCTTCCCAGTCCAGCTCCCAGTAATGCTTTTGCCTAGGAAAAGTTTCCCCCATGTGGTCTCTTCCCCCCCCCCCCCCCCNGTAAAGACTTACTGGTTCAACACTGGGACCCCCCGCCCCCCCAAGGCAATCCAGCTCCTATTAACCTCTCAGCATAATGTTCAAAGCCACAGGCGCACGGGGAGGGAGCAGAGGAAGTTACACCCATTTGATTACTCCATCCACTTGACAACAGGTTATTCAGAGAAAGTCGAGGGATAGACATAAACAAGACCAGTGCTTCCTTTTTCCTGTACGGTGCTGCTCGCTTCCTACTCTCATTGAGAAAACATTTAAACATTTGCAAAAAACAGGTTAACACTCAACTTTGGGACAGCCGTAGGAATCCACAGGAGGATATCAGGCTTCAAATTGACTCCAAGATGAGCTAGACCTTTACCTGCTGGTACCTCTCAGACACAAGAATACACCTTTCAGCTTTCAGTGCTCTTGATTATATGTTTTCCTACTTGTATCTTTTACCAGCTGCATCTGTGAACACCAGCAAGGAACAAGTCTCACTTTCTGTTTTTGCACAACATGAAGGCAGGAGCCAATGCTTGTGCAAGGCAGGGAGCCTCTGGCTCTTGGCGTACCAGGGGGTTACGATCCCGTGGATGCTATCAAAGCCAACCCACAGCTAAGGGCTGCCATTAGATCTTGTTCTGCAATACCTGGAGCAGAGTAAAGGCAAGGCTTTACACTTAATGACTTTTTCCAGAGCATTGCACTTGGTTTGTGCAGATTTAGAAGGGAAATGTCACTGATTATTCAGTCACTAATGACCTGCCCGCCGAAGCCAAGAGCTGTACTTTTCATTAGGCTGCAATGGTGATGTGCAGTCAACCATTTGCTGCTTTTCTGGCTAATGGTTGGAAGTGAAATTGTATTTGTTTCCAGTGCTCTTGTCCTATGATGTCTTCGTAGGCTTTCCAGTCTTTAATTAAAATTTCATGAAATTGAAAAGCTGATCGATCGTGACCGGTTCCAGTGACAGCTTGAACAGTCCGAGACAAAGCCCAAGAGGGGCATACAGTTTCCCATGAATTTCCAGTAATGCCATTTTGCACTTGTTGGTCTGCAACGACACGTGGATGCAGATCTGCCGTCCTCACAAGACTCTCAGCTGCTAAGCCAGGGAGGGCTCTGAAAAGCCATGAAGGACAGCAGAGGATAAGGAGGGGGTGAAATTGTCTCCCATCTCTACAAGCAAGGCTGGACACAGAAGTGATTTGCTGCTAATTAGACTGAACAAATTTTTCAGCTAGTGTCGGTTCAGCACAGATCCTTTACTTCTCAAAGCAGCCGCACTCCCTGTCTACATGTTTATTGTCTTGCCTCCCAGCAGAACTCTTAAAATATCTCCAGACTCAAGCACTGAAGGACAAAAACTCCTAGCTATAACTGTATTTAAAAAGAAATAGACTCAGATTACTTTTTCTTGAGAGCTAACCTTGCTTCGGGCTTAAAATACACTGGTTTAATAAAGAAAGTCAGTGTTAGGTTGATGGTCTGCAGGACAGACCTGGGAGACCAAAAACCACTCAGACTTTCAGTCCTTGCAGCACACATTGTGCATGCCCAGTGCCCTGCAAATAACCCATTTATCACCCTGCCAAGCCTAATAATTGCACTCGACGGTCTCTCACAAGCCGTCTTTAGGCACAGGCTGCTCTAAGGCTCCATGCCCACATCAAGCGCGGCCAGGGACAGCAGTGCTGGGCACAGCTGAGCGCCGGCTGCCATCTGTCCGTGGGAGCAGATCTGGGGGGGGTGTATCCCTGGAGTGGAGAGCAGCCAGTGGTGGATGGACCACGGCCGTAGGAAGCGTCTGACTGAGCATCACCCACCAACCAACAGCTCGCTCCTCTCGCCTCGGCTGTGCCCAGCTGCAGCTTTGGTTTTTTCGCTGGGGGCCTCCAGCTGAGATCCCTGCACTGGGCTTGCTGAGAGACATTGTGAACCGCTGGTGAAGCAGCAGGCAAGGGACAGCTTGAAGGGGCTGCCGGGATGCAGTGGTGCACAGCGGATGGGCACATGCTGGTGGGGGTCACAGGCTGCTCTCCAGGTGCCTTACATGGGCTCCCCAGAGCCAACCTCCTGTAGCCTTCCCAAAGGTTTTCATCCATCCAAGACAGCATCCACCTAATAAAAGGTATTTCTCCATGATGGACAATTCTCTGGCCTCGTTCTTATTTCAGTGACTATTGAGCACAAACCATGTTTGCTAGCAGAGGTGAGAGATGAGACACCCGCATCCACTCTGCTTATACATTTTCAGTTTTTGAGCAGACGCAAAATACCTAATCTGATCCTAAACCAGCAGATAGATAGGCATAAAATCTGACTAGTGCTGATAAAACCCCCACCTTGAAATCTCACATGGTCATCCATATATAGATACACCTATCTACACGTACACGGTCAGGAATGTTATAATTCTGTATTAGTCTTTCAAATCACACTCCAGCCTCCCAGGGACCCTGTAGTGCATTTTAAACATGTCCGTATTTCAGGACCAATTACTTTTGGTTTTATTCTCTGCAGATAACCTCTCCCAGCAGAGCGGACTGGTGGCCAAAGCCAGAGATTTCCCTCCAATTCAATCTTTTCAAAAGCAAATGCAAAGTCTTTGCTAGCTGGATTTGCTTCTCCTTAGGAAGACTTTCGAGAAACTTTGTTTAAAAACAAAAACCAACTCCCAAACCGCTAAACCGTTTATCTTTATAAAAATCTTGGCTTAAAGAGCAGAACTGCACCTTTTAACCCGTCTGCTACAAGAGTTCCCAGGGCCAAAATGGCCAAAATAAAGTGCAGTCCTCAGTTCAAAACACAAATGGAGTTGGAGCAGAAAACTAAACCGCCTGCAGAAAACTTCTCTGCAGTAACTATGCTCCTTTGTTTTATTTAAAGCACCCCTTTAATTAATGACCCTTCCCCCTCTAGGACTTGCATGAGCCTGGGGAACTCCAGAGCACACACACATCCCCCCCTCATGCTACAGCATCGTAACCTAAAGATTAAGCCGGTGAAGCGCAGGGAACCAAGCCGCCGAGCCATCCCAGCCAGCTCGCCACCACCCCGCTGCCCACGCCTGGCTTCACCCCCCGCCACATACGGGCACTCTCGGAGTTAGATGATAATGAGAGGTCTTTTTTTTTTTTTTAGCATTTTGATGTTTAATGATTTATATAATGCTGGCACTGCTCCACAGATTACACTCTAGATTGCCCTGATTGAATCAGAACATTCATTAGATGTTTCGCTAACAGAATTTCACCAGACCATTAAAGTAGATATAAGGAGTTACGGTGCTCTACTGGTGAATTAAATTCAGCTCCTGAGATGCAACAAAGGTTAAGTCCTGCTTTACAGGGAAATCTGATGCCTAGTGTAGCACACAGATATTAGACACTTTGCACACAGGTACACAGGGATTGGCAGTAACTCTACAACAAACATTTTATACTATTAAAAACTAAATACTGCCCTTTGCTTATCTGGTTGTAGAAGGAAAAGAGCAGCTTTAGAGACTCACCATAAACAAATCCCCACAGCATCCTCCCAAAAGCCACGGGGAAGCAATTCTGCTGGGGTATGTGGAGCTACAGTTAAGTTGTGACAGCAAAATATCGTCTGAAGTAGCAAAAAGAAAAAGAGAGGATAGTTCAGCATCCAAAATATCCCCCAAAAGTCACTGCCCTTGCCACTAACTGTGCTCCTGTAAGATCAGAGACACATTGCCTCGCCTTCCATGAGCCAGTGGACCACTATTCCCAGTCTCAGACTCGTCTCATAAATATGTTGGCAGCTTAGGATATACACAGCCACCGAGAACTTGGTTTGCCTTAAGGCACTGAGCACCAAGATGTGCTGACCAACAGAATAGTCAGGGCCAGATTTCAGGAGTGGCGTTATCTGGCAGGGTGGACCTCCAGAAAGGCTCCACCAGTTGCAACTACCCTGCTGGGGGCTGATTCATCCCCACAGAAAGAGCATTTCAGCAGTGCCATCACCACACACCCTACACAGAGGTTTTATTCAGTAAACACTATGCAACCTTTACAGCTCTGCTGTGCCCTAAACCACCTGGATACTGAGTCAAAACAGGTATTTTCTAGCTGCTGCTTATAAAAATACACCTCAAGTTTCTTTACTGCAAGTTTCTTCAAACTTTTTTTTAAAGGAAAAAGGTTTTAAAATAAACTTTTTCAAGTTTCTGTATTATATTATGTTATAATTTGTGGTTAACACCAAGACAGAAAGAAACATGGAAAGCAGAGCCTTTTAGGACCACTAGAAAGCTCATCATGATCGGGAAAAGAACTGTAGGTGTGGAGAGCAAGGCTGGGCAGGAACGAGGGAGCGAAGGAGGCAGCACGAGGCTTTCCCAGCACAAAAGGAGCTGTGTTACAGTGGTGCTGGCACCGGCACTGACAGGACAAGCCCCAGAGACACCAAAACAGTCACCAAAGCAACCATCAAAAACAGTGGCTACGGTTTAGTTCCTTATGTTCATCCTCTGCCCTTTATTTGCACTTTGTTTCAGCTCAGTCACTGCCTCTGGTGTGTGCTATCCTGAATCAGGGCTGAGTATCTATTTGAATGCCACCACCACCACCCCAACACACACCTCGGTGCCATCGCTATGCCCCAACTTACAGCCTGTGCTCAAGCACCATCCCACGTGCAGGCAGCACCGTTCTGCAGCATCAGGGTCTGTGGCGTGGCACAAAAACCAGTACCCAATCTCCGTACCCGGTAAAAGGCGCTGGCTGCCTGGCTGGGTGACAGCAGGAGTGATCCTTCACAGCCTGTGCCCACCCAGCCGCTCAGCCCAGTGCCGTGGAGGCTCTCGTGCAGTGCTCGGGTTGGCTGCTGGGTTTGAGCATCCCCCTCCACCACCGTCACGCTGAGCTAACACATCAGCCAGCACAAGAGGCTTATTAAAAGTCCGCCTGTCTGAAAAAATGATCCTCAACTAAAGAAATCGCTTCCACCGGCTACAGTCTGGTGTGTGTGTGTTTTTTTAATATAACCATTTAATAAGAGCCTGTGGTATATTTAACAGCATTTCAACCTTCAACAGCTCTGCGTAATGAAATAGAAATGCAACGCATCTCTCCACTGACGGTCTCTACCCAGGGAACACAGGCACTCTTAAGTCACCATTTCTCCTTTTTGCAGCAGTAGGTTTTAATCATATTCCTGTTGCACATCTCCTCGCTGGAGTTTAATGTTGTCTCAGCACATACATCCTCAGAAGAAGCGAGGAAAATACATATCCCCTGCGCCTTATTATTGCAAAGTAGGAGCAACTGTTTGCATTTGAGATCCAGTTCAGACAGATCCTTCCAAAAATAAGCCTTTTTTTAATTTTCAGGTCCTAAGTAGTCAGTTTTCAGGGATGGGGATGAGTAGATTTCCCATTATGGGGATGGTGAACCACAACACTGATGGTGAATATTATAACACCCCTTCCAAGGACAGCAAGTTGCAGGGGTGTCTGTGCCCAGACCCCTGAAAGCTCCCCAGGGAGCTGCAGGAGGGATGCAGGCTCCTAAGCAAGGAAATTAGGGATGCAAACAGTGATAGCCATCACCTATGCCTCAAAAGTCCTGGATCAGAACAGAGGAGGCAGCCGAAGCCATCAGACCGCTCTCGTGTACCTGCAGAGCAGGTTTGGGATCTCTTTCTGCAGTGCAGCTCCATGGGAGAATCACACTGAACCGTACAATGGGCTCCAAGATCACGGTGAATCCCCTGGGTTTTACCGTGCCACAAACAAAATTACTGGCAGACAACGAAATCCCCGGTAGGTATAAACCACTACCAGCTTCTGCAGAAGGAACTAGTCCTTCTGACTTTTCCTGGGGTTTTATCAACCCATTCATGGGATTCAACGAGACGGAGAAATCAGATAGCAATTCATTTTGCTGCAAAATAGCTAAGGAGGAGAAAAAAGACAAAATTAAATAGTGAATTCTCATCACACCAAAAGGTTAACTATCAAAAGGAAGCCATGTGGATTGGTATTAAACCCATTAATAGATTTAGCGAGGACTGGGAGAAGGAGATGAATTTGTGAAGCAGCCAAATACAGAGCTGACACAAAGTTCATCAAACCCAGAAAACAAGCAAACGACCAGGAGAAAAAGCAACAAAATGGCAAATTAACGCAAACCTGAGAGATGCAAATTAATCAGGAGGAATCAAGGTATTTTTCACATGGTTCTTAATTTACAATATTAACTAGGAAGGAGACCAGAGTATTAAGGTGTCTTGATGCTGCTCTGCAGGCAGCAATCCATGGAAAAAATAAACCAAACAGGGTGATGGAGAGGGAGGCAAACAAGGTGTTAGTCTGCTTAGTGAATGGGATGGGAATAATAGTATGAAGATTATAACATTATTAAAATGATGCTGCCTAATCCCAGAAGAGTTTTCACCTCATCTGAAAAAGAGTATTATTACAGACTTAAAAGGGGCTTTAGAAGAGGGCGATGAGAATGATCAAAGGCCTGAATTCCCCCCTGCTCTGCAAGGAAAGAAAAAAAAAAAAAAAAAGATTATTCATCTCAGGATGGTCTTAATAGTAGGGCTCATGAGGAAAAGCATATAAAATAGAATGATATAATGAAAATATATCACAGACTTCTATTCTCCTTGTCTCAAAACAGAGGAGTAAGTAATGATTCAATTCAAATATTAATTTGAAACTGATAAAAGGAAATGTGTTGCACAAAGAAATTGTATTATTTCTTTGAATTCACTGCTATGGAAAAACACTGAAACGAGGAATTTAAACGATGTCAAAGAGCTGGGTGGTGCTGCAAGCACAGAGGCACCAGGAGACGGGGCTGAGGCCAAGGTGAGGTAAATCACCATCCCACCGGTGGTTCCTGGCCCCGTCTGGGTTGGCAGTGCCCTTTTTCCTGTTTCTTGGGAGAAAGAATGCAAATTTCTGTGTCTCTCCTCACAACTTAATGAGGAATACTGCAGCTTTCGTCTTCAAAGCGAAGCTAATTCATTAGCAATCTAATTATTTACCTGTGTAGCACAAATACAGCTTTCGAAGCATTTTTATCTCAAATGGAAAGTGAAGGCTTTGTTCTTAGTGGTTTCTTTAATATCCTTTATTTGATTGGGGAATAAAAACATGCTGAAAGTGAACAAAATAAAGCATAGAAATCATGGGTCATTAAACCTCGAAATAATTGCAGCTCTACAGGATTATTAAGTGAGGACATCACACAAGAAAACCTGGGTGAGGGGTGGAGAGAAAGAGGGAAAAAGAGGAATAGGAAGGGCTGGGAGCTTGGACAAGTGGTCAGTCCTGATCGAGTAAACCTGTGCATGCTTTAAAAGAAGATGCAGTTGGCTAACACACCGTCCTTCCGCGGCGTGGGCAGGGAAAGTACTCTCGGATGCAGCCAAGGGCAGTGGGAACAGACTTGCAGCAGAAAGCACGTTGCTCCCCTGTATTGAAAATGCACTTGCAGGAACCTGCAGCAGCCTTGTCCATGTACTGTTAGGGTCCAGGCACATTGGCCTTGGTGCTGGCTGTGCCATGGGCTGTTTTACTTGTCACTTGTGCCTGTCAGCTTCACGCTGGATTGCAAATCATCACATGTGGTAAAAACCTAAATCATATTTGCTCAGCTCTCACCACTTGCAAACCTCCAGACTGGATTTCTTTCCCTTTTGCCTTGTTCTCACACCGAGTACCAAAGCTAGTGAGTAAAATCTCATGAACCAGAAAGACCCTGAAGAAACAGCTGATGTCTGGAGTGTGCAGGACCACATTCCCATGGGTGCTGGCAAGGCCCAACTCTGGAGCTTTAAAGAAAGAAAAAATCCTGAGGCAGAGCAAATGCCTCACAGTCCAACAGGAAACCCCTTTTTATTACAACCTCATTATGTTAGCAGTGAAACAGAGACCTTGTCCACCAAACCCCAAAGCACCCACACATTCCCCTGCTGTGCCTAGTGCTAATGGCTCACAAGTCCATTGGAAAGGAACCCCTCCAAGAAGCGAAGCTGATGTTTGCAAAGGTCACTGTGTTAAACATCACGCCCTTTCTGTAGCAGCAGCTGTCGCTAATTGCCTGTGAAGGAGTCGAAATGAAATTCTTGTTAATCCTCCTCCCAACATTACTAAAATCCAACATCATCATCATCCCCTCCACAAATGACCACGTGCTATGGGCACTTTGCGGCTGATGGACGAGCTCAGCCCAACCTGGGAGACATATGGAAGCAGCGGGTGGAAAAAGCAGTTCCACTTTGCAAATTGAAGGATAACTTAATGATTAGCAGCAATAAGTGCCAGGATGTTGTATTTCCCCACCTCCTTGTACTATCGACCATCGCACTCATCATTCCACTAAAGTCGCCACCAGACTCAGAACAGCCGAAATCCTGGAACCGGGGGAATTTGTTTAACCAATAACATATGAAGCTTTTGGCACTGCTGAGAGTATGAAAGAATTTGACAACAGCAAAATAAAGTATTTCTGTGTTATAAATCAGAGAACACATATGGAAAAGTTAGAACAATGCACTAAGGCAGAGGAATATCAAGGAAATCACAGAAGTTCTGGCTGGAGGCCCTGGCTCCACTGATGCTAATAGCTGAGAACTTCAATGCAGGTCAGGTTTGACTTCTTTTTCCAAAAGAGTAACTCATTTGCAAGGCATGTGATTGTATTAGAGTGAAAGGATATTTAGAGTGTTCCCTTCGCTCTACTGTCTATGTAAATTTTACATCTTGTCTACCTACAGACCCACAGCGGCAAACAGATTACAGCTTCCCTATTGTACCAACGCCCGATTGGATGCACGACTGTGCTGGTGGGTAGAGGCAGATTTTAAAAACACCACATACCGATCACGGGATGAGCTGATCTGAATTGCATTTTGTTTTAGTAGTCTTAAATAATTTGTAGAATGCTTAAAATAAAATGCACACAGAACCTTTTAAAAATTACTCAGCATTAATATTTGAAATATTTATCCCCCAGGGTGCAGGCTTGTAACATGAGCACTTAATGGGGTACATTTTCTTCTCTCCAGAGAAAAAACAAGACATTGCCATTAAATAGCACACTTAGACCAGCTATAAGGGTTGATGCTATCTGAGGGCTCTTGTTTCATTTTACAGGCTAGGATAATTCCTGAGAAGAAAAACATACCGCTAAAAGGGCAGGAAGACCCACTTCTCCCTTTTCTCATTCAGCTGCCAAGAAAACATGAGAAAGGATTAGCAAATAATGCTGACACCCCCTCCCACAAAACCACACCAGCCTTCTTTAGGGCACAAAACCCCCCCTTATTTCTTTCCCTTGCAGAAAACACATCACTGGAAGTACAAACAAGATGGAGTTCCCAACTTGCCAGCAACAGCAACCTGCAGTGATTTAACTTTCCCTATTCGAAAACGCAGGGACTAACACAGAGCTGGGAGGCCCTGGACCCTCACCTGACACCAGCTCAGCTGCGAGCTGCTGGCCAGCCCCGTGCCAGCAGCAGCAGCAGCGTTATTCCAGCAGCCCGGCTCTGCTGCGAGGCAACACAGATGCTGGCGATGGCACAGCACAAGGCGGGGGTTGCAGGACATTTCAAGGGTAGAAAATAAACAGCTGGGGGAGGAGGATGCTGACTATGCGGGCATTCTACCGCTAAGACCTTTGGTTGCTTATTAAATGATGCCTGAAAGCTTCTCAACAAGCTGCTGCTCTGAAACGTTGCTGGCATCTCCCACTCCCCCGTGCCAAGCTCCAGGCAGGAGTGGTTTTAGGCGATTTCCAGCCAGGCAGGCCTAATTTTCAGCCGGACCATCCTGCTGACAGAGCCAGTGTTGCAAAGGAAGCACTCGGGAACTAGGATGCCCTTTTGGGCAACAGCCCAAACCAACAGTTTAAATGGCTTATGAAACAACATCTCTAGAGGTTTTGCTTTCTTGCAATGTCAGGTTCACCTAATAGCTTAAAGACAATGCACCAAGCCTCACAGAATGCTGCTTACCACCTCCAAAAATAGGTATGCTTCCTGTGGCCCAGGACCACAACACCACGATATTTAGGCTTAATTTCACGACTATCCTGAAGTGCTGTTTCATCCTGGCAGAGGACACTTCACGTTCCCTGTGAGCAAAGATGCACAGCTCACGCCTCTTATTTCCTTCAAACAGGTTTATTTAAATGCATTTGGGTCTTCAGTATTTCATACACCGTTACCGTTACTGGTGGCACATATACAGTAATGCCAATGCTATGTGGGCTGCTGCGGCTCAGTTCTCCAGACTTTCCACCCGGAGGGGAGCTGTATTACAGAAAGGTTCAGTTCGACATGTTTAGGTGCTGCAAGGAGAACACAAGATGGATGGGCTGCCTGCTGCAAGGAGAAGAGCCCCCATCTCCTTTCAGGAACCCAGGAGCTGTGCCCAGCAAACAGTGTCAGAGCCCACAGAGAGTCTTCCATGACTCAACAGTTGCAACTTATGCAGCCTAGGAAGTACCAAGGTAGCCGTGCATCCTCAGAAGAGCATGCCCAGGGCAACACTGAATTGGGCTGCCCAGAGAGCAAAGTGCTGCAGCACCCACAAAGCCAATGATGTCCTGGGCTGCATCCAAAGGTCAAGGGAGGGGACCCTGCCCCTCTGCCCTGCTCTGGTGAGACTTCCCCCCTGCAGTGCTGGGGCTAGCTCTGGAGCCCTCAGCACAGGAGAGACATGGACCTGGTGGAGCGGGGCCAGAGGAGGCCACACAAATGCTCTAAGAGCTGGAACCCCTCTGCTGTGAGGACAGGCTGAGACAGTTGAGGTTGTTCAACCTGGAAAAGAGAAGGCTCTGGGGAGACCTTATTGTGGCCTTCAATATTAAAAGGGGGCCTGTAAGAAAGATGGGGACAATCTTTTTAGCAGGGCCTGTGGCAACAGGACAAAGGGTGATGGTTTTAAACTAAAAGAGGGGAGATTTATACTAGATGTAAGGAAGACATATTTTACAATGAGGGTGGTGAGACCCTGGCCCAGATTGCTCCAAGAGATGGTCTATGCCTCATCCCTGGAACCATTCCAGGTGAGGTTGGCCATGGCTCTGAGCAACCTGCTCTAGCTGAAGATGTCCCTGCTCACTGCAGGGGGTTTGGACCAGATGACCTTTAAAGCTTCCTTCCAACCCCGAACGCTCTGTGATTCTATGATCCAGCCACAGCTCCTCTGGCAGAACCCTCCCATCTCCAGCTGCTCCTCAGGATGAAATCAGTCAATCAGTCAGTTTTATACCAGGACAGCAGGATTTGCTGAGATGCTCAAACCAAGAGCCCAGACATTTTTAAACTCAGAGAGAAGTGAGGGGAGACAAGAGATGGCATAGAGCTCCGGAAGGGCTGCGGCTGCTCAGCTAAGGCACAGGAGGGAGAGGACTTTTGCACAAGACAAACCCCAAGCTCAGCTGAGCAAAGCCACAGCTCGCACTGAAGGAGTTAAACTGCACAAAACCACAGCAAAGGACACCAGTGGGAGTGAGAGAGTGCAGGGCCTGACCCTGCGCTGCAGTCTGCTGTCCCAGGGTGCCAGGAGATCAAATCCCAGGGAAAATCCCACCATGGGAGAATGAGGCTCGGCACAGCACGGGGAAAACAAGCAGCGTGACTCACCCCGATGGAAACTGCCCTTAAAACTTGCAGCATGAGTATTTAGAACTCAATTCGAGCTGCTGTTCCCTCTGTACAAAGAGGTTTTCTGTGGAACTGCAGTGCCTGGGAGGCTGTTCCTGTACTCGGGTGCTTTAGGTACCCCCGATGCATCTGAACATTGCTTTGGAAATGGTCTCTCAACAGCCATCCAGGCTGCTCAGCACCTCTTCAAGTACTAAAAGCTGTCATCAGAGCACATGAAGAAATGTTTGGCAATTGGTTCGTCCTTTGGAGTACCTTCATGAGACATCCATGAAGCAAACCACCCTGGGTGAGTCCCCTGTTAGTAATTTACCCTTGTACCTAGCTTCCCAAAGCTTCCTGTGCATAGATCAGCTTCATTACCTGGCATCACTGCTGTGCATTGCTGCGAAAAATCTAATCCAATTTTCTTTTTCTTTAGGGATAAAACATCAAGAGAGGGCAGTCAGTTGGTCAAATACAGTAGCCGTGTGGAAGAAGTTGAGGCAGGAATGTGTCATCATCTCCAGCAAACCCACGTCTGAAGAGGCGCAATGCAATGGGTGAGTTCCAGCCTCCTTTGGGGAATTCATTATTTAGTTTTAAGATCATGGAAAAAACCCAAACTGTAGAAACTATAAGATCACCACTTTATATGTAGGTATTTATGACCACAAAGATACTCCAAGAAGATTCCCAGGGCCATGTCCAAAGCCTGGTGAGAGCAGGGGCATTCTGACAGCCTTATAAATCAGTACACTGGAAAAAATATATTAAGTTTCCCATAACAAACCAGAGCAAGCCCTGCTAGTGCAAAGATACTGAAGTGATCCTGGATGCTGTCACTGTGGGTTGAGGGTTTATTAGCCCTATGCTGGTACAGACCAGAGTTGCCCCAGGCAGAGCTGCCCAGCGCTCTGGACCTCCTTCCCAGCGCTGTGGGGTCTGTCTGGGTGCATATCCTTGGGCACCACCCAGAAGCGACCAAACCACTTCCAAAGCCAAACTGGGGTCAGGATGCCACAGAGGGCTGCTTTGGCATCACCGTGCCATGGCAACACCCCTTCTTGGGACCAAAATGCACCCTCCGACAAAGCACCTCCGGCACCACTCATTTGCAACCTGGTCAGTGCATGTTGACTGTAGCCAATTCCCCGTATATGTTCTCCTGAGGACAAGCCTGGCAGCTCTGTGTATGTGTGTGGCATATCAGATTTTGGAGGTGGCATTTCTACACTACTTCGCCAGCACAAATTTGGAAGGTGCCACGCAGGCAGCTGTGCAAGCACCCAAGAATGGGCAGGATGCGAGTGCTAAACCAGCCTTCACACGTGCAAAGACAAATAAATTCTTTAACATCAGACAGTAGACTATAAAACGAAGATATGAAAGCATATCACTGCACATGAAGGGAAATTCATTCCACTGCTAATACCCATAACTTCCCTATGGAGAGTAATGGAGATCAACAGGAGAGCAGACATCTGAGAGTGCTAAAACGTGCACTTCTTTTCCTAAGCTTGTGCTGGGCACACTACTTGAAATACAGAATTTCTAAGTTCTTTTCTCCCCAGCCCTCAAGCTAATGTAAAACGCCCCTGTTTTAGTAGTAAGTGTGATTAACCGTTAGCATAAATTACCAGGGTCATAATGAATTCTCGGAAAAAAACTCGACTGTTTCTTCAGAGCTATGTTCCAGTTATATACTGAGTTGCATTTCAGTTTACATAAAAAGCAGCACCTATGATGGGTAAGAAGTCAGACTAGATGATGCTGGAGGTCCTTTCCACCTTTGAAATAAATAAATGTATGTGTTATTTACAATCGGTGTACTACAGGGACTGGCTGATCCTCCAGAGCTGAAGAGGAAGAACCAGATGAACTTCCAAAGGCTACAGGAGAGGAGAAAAGCCAGTTAAGTTTCCTAGCCAGGGTAACGATTTATGGATAAGAGCATTTTCTAACTCCGAATCCTTCAGCAAGGAGACCATACACACGTCTTGCTGTTCAAAGGACATCTTGTGCGTATGAGCAAATTTCTCCACATCGTTTTGGCTCCAGCCACGGTAGTATGTTTAGTACACTATTTCCAGATGTGTTTTGTATCCCCGTCAGTCTGGCTGCTGCCTCAAGCCAAGGGAGTTATATAAGCTGCAAAGCTTAATTGGATTATTTAGACCAAACCACTGGCCGAGAGGCAGTGGGGCCGGGGAACAGGCCAGGCAGCCTAGAGAGGACCTGCAGCACCACCACCTTGGCGGGGTAAGGGAGGGAGCATGAAACCAGCAAATAAATTAAGAGTTCATAAAGAAGGACTGGCCTCCCCATCTCCCTCAGATGTTTTCTCATGCCTCCCATCCATTTTACTGGTATTTTATTAGAGCTATGTTTTCCTGTTTTAACAACAATTTTAAAAAGAGTGCAACAAGCATTTAGAAGACACGAGCATTTCCTCTCCACACTAACAAGCATTTCCTGACTGTGCAGCTCCACAACATGGAATAATACATCTAGCAACTTAAGTTTTCCCACAATGATGTTTTTTCCCAAACTTTGGCTGTTGCAGCTGCTTATTTTCCATTTAAGGGCATAATCCTGCTTGTGGGATAACCCATCCCTGCGGATCTTCACAGATGTAATTATTAGGGAAAAGTCCTAAAAAAGAAAAGTGTTGCAACTATTCTTGGGAAGAAATCAGGAAAGAGATGAGAGAGAAGCTGAAGAGTTTCCAAGTGCTGTGGCCAGAATGATTTAGTCCCTTTTATTTTTAATAGAACTGGATGGTTAAGTCAGAAGTTAACACAAGTACATAAACTCACACTAAACTTCAAGCAGGTCACCTACTCCATTGCTTAAAGGTTACATGCATGCTTGAGAGCTACAAAAACCCTTGTCATGAGGTCCTGGATAGACTTGGTATGGCTTCAGTACAAATCATTTAAAAAAAAGCAGCCTGGCATCCTTCTCTGCCACTGCTGACAACATTCCCACCACTCTCCGCCAGGCAAAGCGCCACGGATAAATTCAACAGATTAAAACAACCAGAACAGTACAACAGGCAGGGGTGTGCTCGGTTCTGCTGGAAACGGCTCCACAAACACTGCAAATCACAGGCAGCGCTCGGGGAGAGACGATGCCTCTCACCAGCCCCAGTTCTGGTCCCCAGCGCATCATACACACAACAAACCCCCCCAAACCCAGGGCTGCAAAGCTCCACCGCCCGCAGCCGTGCTGCAATTCATTATGAATACTGCCGTGAGTGAGAGGCTTCCATCACCACGCTGTGCAGAGTAAGAGTAAACAGCAGTGGTGACCAAAAAAGCTGTTTACCGAAGGGCTCTCTGCTCCGATCCCATGATTACTAGTTATGGAAATATTTCCAAAAAGAAGGAATACAAAGAGAGATTTCCACAGAGCACAGCGAGCCGTACAATTTGTGCTGTGCTTGGACTTTGTAAATCAAAATCCAAGCGACGTTTACAGCACTCTAGTTGTTCCTTAAACTTTATTTTTCTTTACTGCGTGCATTTTATGCCCTCAGCGAGTTGCAATGTAAAGCTCTGTGTGACTGATGGAAAGCAGAAAGTTGGCACAGCCTGATTGGGCAAACCGGCCTCACCCCCTCCGTTATCTGCGTTAAGAGCTTCAACAAATTTGTGTAATACCCAGCATTATAGAAATGGATTTCCAACCAGAAGAGAGCAGTTGGCAGGATTAAACAAGTAGAAAAGCACATGCACATAAAAAATCGGGAGGTCTGCACACGAGCTAATGGAGCAAGCAGAAAATAACTGGGCATGCTCCTTGGGCTCAGGGACCGCTTCCTTTACGACAGACAGTAATGTCTCATTACGGGAGAAACAAATACAATAAAGATGAATATTCCATCTTCCCCTGGCTACATTTTAAGTGTTAAGCCAATATAAATTCTCAGGTTATATTTCACAAAAATAGCTACTCAAAAAAACCTGCTGGCAGCGCAGCAAAGCAAATTTTCATTGGAAAGATAAATCCTACGTTCCTCACAGGCAGATGTGAAAATATATCAAGCTTTATCATAACAGCCCCTCCCAGGACCAAATAGAAGCCCCAGAGTAAATTTACAACAAAAAAAGTTGTTTCCTTTGCCCTTCTTCTCCTATACTGCTTAACTCAAGACAGACAAAATGACTAGCAAACCAGCAGTTACTGCATCTTGTAAAGAGATGCTACACACCTTCCCCACACCGCGGTGCTTGGCAAAGTTGATACGGAATCAACCCTGCACTTGGGATCATCAGTAAAGCACTTGGACAGTGAAACTGCATGGATGCTGTAATTACTGTCATCACAAAATGACCATTTAGTTCCACTCGTCCACCAAGGCAGGACTGTACCAACCTGCCGCGAACAAACACAGCCTTGTTGGGGTGTCTGGGCACGAAGGCGCCTGACACCAGCCAGAGCCTGCCAGGAGAAGGCTGCTGGCAATTTTAAGGACCTGCTCAACGCCAAGCTGGACCAGGACACTGTAGCATCACTATTTTGAGCTGATAAAAGGGCAAGCTTCACCTACCTCCACAGTTTTGTGAAAACTCCTACAAGCTCAAACACGTAATGGTCTTAAAGATGCTCTCTGGTGCAGGATTATAAATCTTGATCACCACCATCTTCCCTCCCACAGCAAGAACATTGTGCTGATGGGCAACCATCCGTCTCTTACCAGGATGGGGCAGGAAGCAAAGGTAGAAGCATCTTTAATCAATTAAATCCCATCTTGGTAGGACCCAGCTAATCCTTGAAGGAACATCTATCTCTTGGTCACTTCCCCAAACAAAACAAACTCCCTCTGTGTGCAGAAGGGGTTGGAAATGGGAATGCAGAGGTGCACCCCACCCAGGGGTGTGCTGGGTGCTTAAACATTAAAACCTGTGCCTCTGCTCAGTTCTGCGACTGCAGTTCTCACCTATCCCCATAGCTGGGAAGGGGATGGATTCAGGGAATCATGGCAACAGGAGCTGGAATTGTCCCAGGCAGCAGCAGCACCATCCACATAAGCATGGCTTCCAGTCTTGTGCCTTTTGCAATGTCAAGGTGACCTTTCTGAATCCAAAATATTTTAATCAGGACTAAATCATTAATTAAGATTAGCAATTTTAGCTTTAAAAGAAGTATGAAGCAGCCAATCACTTTCACCCCACTGTAACTAGGAAAAAAAAGTATTATTTCTAAAAGAAGTCTTTGCTTGGCAAAGTTTTCCTGCTGCCTAAACCAAGGCAGGAGTAAACTCAGTGGTGACCTGAGGTGCCACAGAGCTATGCAAAGGTGGCATCTCCTGAGATTTATAGCTTTGGCCAAACCATGACTGCAAACTCTAGAAATTTTATTGGCCCAATGTGCCTTGGACTCAAGCACTGGAGGCAAACCTGCACCAGGAAGCAGCCGGTTCTAAGGAGAGCTTAGGCTTTTCAGTTTGCTTATTTTTTAACTTGGTTTATCATATATTTATTCTGTCTATAACCTCCCCTTGCCTTGCATCTCCATTTTGAATTATTTATCTTCAGGTATCACATTCATTTGCATACTTCATGAGGTGCAAAATAAATGATTAGTCATTACATATTAGACTTTCCCAAGCCATCTGTGCCAGGCTCTGCAGCAGTTGTTTTGTTGTCTGTTTTTTTTTTTTTCTCTAATACTTGGGGGGAAAAAAAAATATCCAAGGGGAGAATGGGATATGCTGGAAAGACAAAGTAAAATAGTCTACATGCTTGCTGACAGCAAAGGCTTATTAGTCTGTTGTAGCCACGCTCCACAAGGAATGCACAGACTATCATCTTCAGTGTAATTTAAGCAGTGATACAAATTTCAAAGACCTTTATTTATTGATTAGAAACAAAGTCCTTATCCTTTTCCTGCTCCCTCCTTGAGTCGTGCTGATTGCACACAATAGAGAGCTATCGCTTAAAGAGCTAATTAAGTCAACTTCTGAAAGGTAACTGAACAGCTGAAATTCTTAGTGCAATATTGTACTGCATTATCTTGATTACAATTAAGAAAAACAAGGGAGTCAGAGCAACAAAAATTAGAGAATGAAGCAGTAGCCACAGGTAGGAATACCAGAATGGAGGGAGACATTACCAACCCCATCCCCCAAACAGATTATTTTTTTTTGTTGTTACCTCTAACCCTTGCTAGAGCTACAAGAAGTTAAAAAATAAGGTCTTGCTTATTTTCACTTAGCAGGACTTCATGAGGAATCAGCTGAGCGGTTGACCAGGTGTAGAGAACAGTGGTGGCCACGGCCACCCCATATCCCTCCCCAGGGAGGTACCCAGCATCTGGGCATCCTATACCCAAACAAAAGCTTTGATTAAAGCATTTCTTGTGGCTGAGGCTTTATGAAGATAACACCTTCTGTACAGATTCACCCACACCTGAGGAGGAGTTCATACTATTCTCCAGCAGAGCCATCTATAGACCTTCTCTCTTCTGCCCTCCTGGCTACCTTCAAAAGTACCTGGAGGATGTTAGATTGCTTCTGAGACTCCCATACCATGGCCCAGTTGGGCTAAAGTGAGACTAGGAGTCTGAAACCTGTTGGGAAGAATGACATAGCTTCAGTCTCTTAGAAAAGCCAAGCTTAAACAGAAGAAAAAAGAGGGGAGAAAGTGACTGCAAGCCTGCCAATACTCAGAGGTTATATAAAATTACTCACTTAAATGCAGTAAAAAAGCGTATCACAAACTGAGAGTAGAATTCTCAGGAACTTGAAGTCACCGGCTGTACGTGGTCAAAAATTCACCACCAATTTCCAAGTCACAGCACTCAGGCTATAAACCATTTAGACAGGCATATAAAAAGGAAGGTTTTTCCAAAGTAGGAAGAGAGGCGCCACAAAACATAAAAATCTCCCTCTTTCTTCTGCACTGACAGCAGACTCTGGTGTGACCTACCAGCCCTGTACTCCTGCCCTTCATCTGGCTGGGTTTCCACAGCAGCAGAATCATTCCACCCAGCCCAATCTCTGAGCAAATTAATGGCCAACTGCTGCTTTCCTGGAGCTGCTTTGGCACCATCTGTCTCCCCACACACTTATTTTGTCTAGCACTGGAGTCTTGCTGAAGAACACAGAGCTGAGCAGGGCAAGACGCTGCATTTCTCTAGCTGTACTCCCAAAAGCTACCACAGGCTCGAAGTCCCTGCCTTGAGCCTTGCACACTTTCCAGCCCAGAACAAGCGTAGACCTCCTGGAGTAACCCACCAAATGCCACTCCTCTGATAGCAGATGTGCCAGCAAAGAAGTGCAAACTCACCCTTCTGTAGGCATGGCTTCTGTGTTTGAAGGACTGCAGGAGGGATGGTCAGAGGGATTTATGCACCTTGCAGGCTGGGAACCTCTCCTGCGCCTTGATTTCCTACTGGTGAAAAGGGTCAAATGACAGCCAACCAACTTTGTAGAGGGCTCTGCTTTTCATCAAGCCACTTCCATGCCTAGGAGTCTAGTGCCACTACCCTCACCCTGCTGTCCTGGGGCCTCGGGAGCTGTCAGTCTGAACCAAAACTCTCAGGCTGAATCCACTGGGAATTTAGCAGTATCATGCAACTAACCTCTGAAATACACCTGGTACCAATGTTTGGCACCATGACCAATGGTTTGCCATCATGCACCAGAAATACAGCACACCAAGTCCTGCTCAAACTTCTGCCTTACTCATTTTTGTCAGTTGCTCCTCAGTTTATTTTGCAATTATCTCTGCAATTCCTGCTGAAATGCAGGATACAATGCAGAGAACTTGAACAATTTTTTCAAACTTGAATGGTCTTTACCGATAAGAAGCCAGAAGGAAGTCTAGGCACTCAAAAACACCTCAAGAGTTCTGGTCCTCAGACAATACTCCATAAAATGGGAGCTTTAGTTTTTCTTAATTCAGCAGGAAGCTCATGGGATATAGCAAAGCACCTGCCCCTCGCTGGTCAGTCTATAATTGAGACTTGTTCAACCTTTTCAAAAGCTCTTTTCAGTCACACAATTTTAAAATCTGTAAGGACAACATCTAGAACAGTTCTGAAAACTGTTCGTACTTTCCCTGAGAGCTTACGTCAAATTACTGGACAGAGGAGCCAAGAAGGGGCCAAATATTTCATGGAGCAGCAGTCGCACATAAATATTACCCCTTGACACAGATGCACCGTGAATACAATTACATCTTCATATCAATTACTAGTACACTCCAGAAACGCTGTTTGTGGAAGACAAACAGATAAACAAACAAACGTTAGCTTGAAATAAGAAATTATTTTACATTCTAGCAAGCGACTTCACCTTATAATCATTATTTCCTGAGACACGTTGTGCTGGTTCGTATTCCAGTAACACATTCGTGTAACCGCACAGGTACAAGGGAAGCGTACAAATCATGTCTCGCAAAACAACTGCTGGCAAAGAGCAGGATTTGTGTATTCACTGCTCACCACTGAACAGTTACATACATTTTAATTCCAACCTCAAATGCAATTTGGACCATGGCAGATGTTTCCTATAGTGCAGGCTTCCTTTGGATGAGAGTTAATTCAGTTTGAACATGGCAGCAATGAAGAAAGGGATTTAAACATTCTCTGCTTATTCTCCAATCTTAATACTACAGAGGTAAAAAAAGAGGGAGAACTAAATGGAACAGCTAAACTTGTCTCTCCCAGCCTGGGCTCTGAATTCAGACCAGCCTTGTAAGCCTGCGCTTCCCCATCACCCAGGACTCCCCTCTCTGTGACACCAGTCAAAAAGAAATTAGATTATTTTAACGAGGTTCTTCCGGATGCACGCCGATGTAACCGAGAGGAGAATATGCCTCTTGTTTAAGGGTGCTTAAGTTTGACCAAAAAAAGAGGGCATGCTCCTCTGCAAAACTTCCTCTTCTCCCCTTGTTACCCTCAGCAGCTTCTTCCTGTTCCTCTACATTAATAAGTAGATCATTATTTCACTAACCGCAATCAAAACCCTCCGTAAGATAAGATCAAATTGCCATGTTACATTCATATAGTTGCCCATACTGAAGAGCCCTGAAATGCTCTTGACAAGTTGTATGCACAGGGATCGTCTCTTCACCGAGCAGCAGAACGGGCTTGGGAAGCGAGAGCTGCCTAAATAGTGCACGCACCACGGAGCAGTTTAAGGGGAAAAGAAATACTACAAATAATTGGAATCACAGCAAGGAATATAGGCAGAGCAGAGGGAAAGAGTGCAATACAGAGGAAACTAGCAGCAGGAGAAGGAATAAGGACTTCTCCTGGAAGCCAAACTGAATGAGAGCACGTGTACAAATAAATCCACACCTCCCCACCTGTGCACTACGCCACACACCAGTGGGTAAAAGAAGTTCTTGACCCTTCCTACACTGTTCGGCAATCTGCATTTTACCCACCTACAAACCCTCTCTTTCCAACGTCATCCCCCTTCCTCCTCTCTGCCAAATTTGTAAGTCTGATGTCAGTGACCCCCACACTCGTTCCCAGCACTGCAGCAGTGTTGGTTACCAAATGATGCTGATGAGTAGATGCGGGTTTTAAATGGCCAATTCTGCCATTGATAATTGTCTCACTTACATAGTCCCACTGCTCTTAGCCCAGCCTTTCAGGGTGAAGCTATGTGGAAGGCTTCCCTGTGAACCCAACATGTTCAGGGCACACCAGAGAGGATTCTGCTCTCAGCTGGAGCTTCTGAGCTCCACGGTGAGGGGGTCACCATCAGAGGTAGCTGCAGAAGTGACCACCTTTGGTTCGAAGGCTTTAAGAATAATAAACCAGTGCTCTGGAACAACAGATGAGTGCTTGAAGTTTCAATTCCATCAGTAAAATACTGCCTTTGATGCCCACAGCTGCTACGAAGGGCTAAAGGTCGTCATTTGGCCTGACCTTTAACTATTAGAGCAGTACTTCTTGACCTGCATTTTAGAAGTGATGAACCACAGCCCAGGCAAAGCACTTAGGCTAAGCGATCTGCCACGATCTTGACAGATTTCCAAAGAGATGTGAAATATCTGCCTTTCACTTGAACGATGCGCAGGCAGAGAGCTCTGCAGATGTCTAGAAAAACACACTGCTTCTCTCTGGGTACAACTCACCCAAGCAGGAGATAGTGTATTATGCTCTATGGAGGTGACACTTGGCACAACAGCTCCAGGTACCACTTCAGCACAACACACAGTTGAGGAACTAGCAACTCAACTAACCAAGCACCTTTAGTGAGGAGCAAGCAAGGAGACTGCTTAGTGAGTGGTTCATTCAATGGGCATGCAGTGATATCAAGAACCAGGTAAAAATCCTCATTAAGATCTCTGTGGAAGTCAAGAGCATGTAGAAGGGCTAGTGTTCTCAGAGATAAGATGGGTATCTTGCCTCACACAGCAGTCAATCGAGTTTTAGGGGTCAACTACCAGACCTCACCAGACTCCACTTGCAGTATGCTGGCAGTTTTAGGGCAAAAGCCTGCACCAGACACCACTGTTAAAGTTCAACCCTGCTCCTACGGCCACAGGGCTAGTAACTGTGTCCAGGAGGCAAAGAAACCTTGATACTAACTCTCCTGTGACTACTGACTCTTCTTCAGTTTAAGAGCCGCTGTTCAAGAAGCATGTCACCAAGATGAAAAGTGACCACACTTCTTAAGTGGAATTTGCTTCTTAACGAGCCTTCCTGAGGCAGTAAGGATCCCATGTACCTGCCCTACACACAGTCCTACTAGGCAAGTACCTTATTTAGATGCGCCTAATTGCAGATCAGGCTCTCTTGCAGGTTCCCCATTCCAAATCCAAGCCTGCTATGGGAGAGCCGTGCCTCACGTGCCTCTAAGGACATCCTCCAGTTGGGACAGTCAAGTGACAGCTCATGGTGGTGTGAATGGCAAATCTGGTGCCAAGAGCAACTTCTAGTCCACAGCAAAAATAGACATACTAACTCCTTGGATTTCAGCACAAGATTGGCTCTTGTAAGCTCTCTGTGGCACATGAAGGAGATTGGAAACCCGAGTCCATCTTAGACAGGACAGCATTTTTTGTTTGATTTCTCAACAAGAGCACGAAAGCCCTTCCGTACTTTCAAAAGACGTCTGAACCTTAACTGTACTGTCATGCCAGCAAGAAAAGATAGGAACCTTGTGATCTGAGAGGGTCTATCACTGAAAAACTACGTTTGGGCACTCTTCACGCAGTGAATGATGGAGTCTTTCCCTGACAAGACAGCCATGCACAGCATCTATCCTCCAGTGTGCAAAGGGATGATGCTGGCTGCCCATCCTCCTCTTCCAGCTGGAGGGGAGCTCTTCCATCACGGGCAGCCATCTCAGCTGACATCCCCAGACCTGGATCCTGTTATGGGATGCACATCTTGGCTCACCAAAGATGCTGCAGCTGGTTTAGGCATGCCTCAGTTCGCTTAGCATGAGGCCTGAGAGAAACGACTTTCTGACAGCTGCAAATGCAGCTGCCTGCAGCTAATGAGGGATAACGAAGGACCAGTCGCTTCTCAGAAGTGCATTTCTGTCGCCCACATCTCCAAACAGCAGATTTCCTCTGACCACAGGGTTGTAGAGAACAGCTATCCCATAACGCAGATCTTCGAACGCTGTTAACTGATCCAACCCCATCCAAATGTCATGGCTGCTGTCAATACAAAACCATTCCTTTCTCTTCCTGCCATCCTCCACTTCATCCATGGAGCATCCTTTAGGTTCACAGACAAATGCAGCAAAGAGCCTACCACAAGAGCCTCATTAACTGACTGTACAACTGGATTTATTTTGGAGCACAGTGACACCCCCTGCACTGCAAAGCAGAGCTCTTGCTGGGGGAAAAAAATAGATCAAATTAAAAAATATCTTGCATACCTTAATACTGCAAGGAGCTCTTCCGTCAGACTTAAAACAACAGCATTACCAGCTGTAAAAGGGAAAAAAACCCCAGGAAGTCTCCTAAAACAGCAGACCAAATGCAAAAAGAAAAGGATGAAGGAGGTTTCAAATCTGCCCTGGAGAGAATGTGTGTTGCAGCTTTAACCTGCTGCAGAGAGGGGGAAAAAAGGAAACAAGATAGCAGAGACCAGAAATCAGATTTGTTTGGACCAACCAGGTAGATAAAAGACAGATGATCACCGAGCAACAATGGCTATTTTGGAATCAGCTAACTTCTGAAAATGTCTAGTCAGCTTTAGCATTTTATACACGTTAATTTAGTGTCCACACAAGAGTACTCTCCTGAAAGGACAGGATTTAATGCAGCCGAGATAATTATCTAGATCCTTCTTTATCCCATTAGTGGTTTTCATTCGCATCCTGGAACACCATAAGCGGATTGTTCAAGAATTATTTGCCATCCGCTGTTTCAATCCCGATTGGAATTATCTTTATACCTTGGTATGAAGAAAAGAGATTACATCCCTGCCAGCCTTGCTGCAATGCCCTCTTTTCTGAGGCTTCTTTTATCATTCTTGTTCTATAAGGTGATGAAAATAATCAGAGAACAATTGTCACGGACATGATTTTGCCCTCTCCTCCTCTTCCTTCCCCACACGTGTGTTCAGGAGGGGGAGGAAGAGATGCTCTTCCCACCGCATCCCCTGCAGGAGATGAACCGCTGCACCTGCACAGAGATGAAGCTCAGTGAGACTTAGTCATTAAACTCCCCAGGATAGGATCCAAAAATGCTCCCAGCTTCCTTTTGCACCACGATCCACTAATAAGAGAACAAAGATGAAACTGTTAAAACCAATTAAACAAATCACTTGATGCAAGAGAAAGAAGCGGGATTCACTGCACTAGAGATCCCAGGGGCACATGCTAAATGTTGCGTTTCGTGCTCTCTAGTAATATATGTCACTCTGCGAGCTCCAATGGCGATAAAGCCAACATCATTCAAACAGCCAACACAATCCCTTGCTCCAAGGCCTAAAACAACACGCAGCCAAAACTCCCCTCCCAGCCTCTCTAACTACCTGCCAGGTTTGGTATTCATGGAAGAATCACATCTCCTCCCAGGTATGGTGAGGACACCGCTCGTCTCCCCGTGGGCATCCGCGCGTGCCCAGCAGCGAGTGAAGATGCCTGGACAGCACAACAACCACCCCTCCTCCTTACAGGAACGTAAGGAGGTCAATATTCAGACCCGGCACAAACAGGGATGCGTGTATTTTTTAACAAAGCGTGCTTTACAGCTGCGCAATGAGATCTGTAGGAGAGTTATCTTTATAAACAAGTTATTAAAAGGGGGAGGAGGGACACAATAATAGCAGGTGCCAATTACTCAGCTCCCAGCAGAGACTTTCCAATTTCTCACCTTCCCCCAAAGCAAGATGTGCCGCTGTACGGCAGCACATTTGCTTGCAAGTGGAACACCCTCCCGCAGTATCGCTGCTCTCCCACCAAGCAGAGCTGCTGCTGGAGAGGGGCTGCCCATTGCCCCACCAGCCCCGCACCAGCATCGAGACCAGTACAGCATGAAATTAATTTGGAAAGGGTGAAACCGCAGAAAGGAAAAAAAATTATCTTTTTGACTCCAGAATCTGGCCACTCCTCCTCCCACCAAGAGGAACAGCAAATTTGTGAGCTAACTGCGACTGCCAGGTTTGCGTCTCTGCAAATATCTGCTTAGTTTCAGGAACCAAACGCCAGTAACGATTTTGTTATTTTAAGAGGGCGGCATAGTTTCAGACAGTAAACGTCCACATTGCAACCGGAGCCGTCAGAGATCCCATCCTTTGAGGCGAGCACACCGAGGTAATGATTAATATTACAAAAGTAATCTGAGCCTTTAAAATCATTATTTCCAAAATCAGCAAATAATTACCAAGGCCTTTAGCAATCAATACCCAAGATAAATAGACAATTAAATTGCAAAAGGAACAGAAGAAAGTAGTTAATATTTGCCAAACACAAGCCAAATACACTTTTTCATGGTAACCAAATACTTCCAGTAAATAGATATTTTAGCTCACTGGAGAGGCACTTTCAGAAAGTAATAAATTAATCTTGTAAAACAGACAGACAGGGTGGAACCAGACGCTAACGAAACACAAACTGATCTATACAGAGCCAACCCACAATCCACGTCCCAGTTACGCTCATCCACCATTCTGGGCACTTATCTTTCCCACCCAGGTCTGCTCTCTAGCTCGGGGAAAAAACATGTTTTATGCAGATTTACTGGCATGAGAAAGCAGAGAATTTGAGCCATCAAATGACCAAGTTTGTGCTCTGCTAGAATTTGCATTTCCAATTTTTTTTCTGAATGCCTCTCGCTCCTCAAAGTCAGCAAATTACTCTGTTTTTAAACACTATTCTTGCTTTGCCTTCAGTTCAGTTGAAGCTCCATCTTCGAGGATGAGCTCTTGCTGCCCGGCAGTGTCAGCTGCCCACATGTGATGCCCGTGCAAATATCCCCATGGCACATCCCCATGCTGGAACTGGGAGTGTTTGTCCTGGGGGGCTGTGCCCTGCCTCGCCATCACTCCTGGGACCCAGCAGGACTCGGAACAACCCCTGACATCCCGTGCCAAGGACCATCACCACCTTCTCCCTGGGCAGCCCAGCCTTTACCACCTTCTACCCAAAATCATGGCTTGGAGTTAATGAAGATACGCTATTAGGTGAGCACCCGGTGAAGTTCCTCAAATGGTGGACAGCTTGAACCGGACAAGATTAAGAGAGGGACAGATGTGTAGGAAGACATCCATCCTGGTAATTTTCTGCAACATCAAAGGAGGAAAGAGGAGAAGAAGCTGAGGGAAATGGAAGACAGAGAAAAGATATGAAAGCCGGGTCCAGAGAGAGCGCAATTGGAGATGGCACAAAAAAGGAATAGCTAAAACACAAAAAGCAAGATCAAATAAAAGCAGAAGATCACAGTCTGGGCGCAGAGAGGAGGGAGGCGAGACCACCACACCGCTTTCACCAGCATTAACTGAATAATTTCTTTGACAGGTACTTGTCTGTGGCAGTGGTTGAATCTGAGAGAGTCCAACACTGTCCAGGTCTGTCCATCTACCAGGGAACATATGCAGTCAAATATTGTTCTTGCTCTTCGCATCCAGCATGGGGACATACCACGGGGACACCGCATAGCAGCTCTGCTCCCCTGAGCACCTGTCTTTGGGGAAGGAATACAGCAATTTAGTCCTCACTCAGAAAACTTCCCCAGCTGCTTCTCTATGAAGTTCTTGGTACTGGCGGGGTTAATGTTGCTACTATGCTTTCACTAGAACAGTCTATATAAACATGCAGTGCTATTACATGTATCTTAAGTAGCTCATATCTCAGTAGTGGAAGTGTTTCTTCGATTATTTACAAGGGCTTCTGAAGGCTCCACAACTTCCTTGGTACGGCAGACCTCCTATCTAAGCCATGAAATTCCTTGGAGCAGTGACAATACATAGAGGATTTATTGCAGCATATGTACAAGTAGTGAGTGACAAAAAAGGATCTCCAGGTTAAATCTGATTTCCAGAAAGCTCTCACCATCACAGGAAGAGAAGAAAAAACCTATGTGCTCTAAGGCAGTCTCGAAAATGTGATCTGGATGGTCTACAAACTCACTGAGATACAGGTGTGGACCAGGCGGCGGTGCTGACAAAAGCCAATGCTGTGCTCCTCCTTCAGTTCAGCATCCATCCCATTGTCAACAAGTCCTAAACCACCCCTGTGACAATTATAGTTACAAATAATTGGACACTGCAGCTCAAAGTTCATAATGAAAATAAAAGACAGGTGGAGATTAACTTTTGCACAGAAGCTTCTTTAAAGCCCAACAATTTACATTTTAATGCTACTGCTGTCCACTTTAATATAAGCAGAAATGAAAACATCTTGCACAAACGTGTCTAGTCACTTCAAAACACAGATTAACCTTTAGGTAAGTATTTATCCTGTACATTGTGCAAGCGAGCAGGAATATTTAAATATTAGGGGACTCACTGCAAGGCAGGGGCAGGCAGGAGGGAAGATGGTGTTACAGAGCCGTCTCTGTGCATCAGAGATGCGTCCATGCTAATGCATGGATCATGGAGACTTGGATGTGACTTGACACCAGGACAAGAACAGAAGAACAAGTGGCCAGTGCCACAATTAATGCAGAAAAGAGATTATTTAAACCAGAAATCTGCCCCTCCCAGAATTTCTTGCTTTGCAAGAGAACCCTGATGTGAGCATATTTTTATGCATTTGATGTATTATATTATTATATTTGATGCTAGAAGGGCATCACTGAATAAAAAGCCCCCTAAACTTCAAATTACAAAAAAGGCAGAAAAAAAGGGCATTCTTCTCCATCAAAGACAACAGTCTTCTTCCCGAATCAGGAAGCTGTTAAGCAGATGCTTGATCAGCACTCCCCCAAAAGCCTCTCCTCCTAACAGCATTAACCTGCCAGCCCCCACCGAAGCCCTTTGTTTATTTTAACAGTTTCTATAATCCTTCAGTTTGACCAGTGACTTCTGCTGCCATGGCAGCCCTCTTCACCCATGGATCCCTGCTGATCTCTTGGACTTTGTCTCATGAAAAACAAAACAGCAACATTAGAATTGGTACGATAATTATATGGAAGATCTTCACATGAAACACAAAACTCCAAAAACTCCAAATCCTTTCAGGCAGGTGGCTCAGCCCAACCTCTGCAAAAGTCTCCTGTGCAGTGCTGGGTGGCTGAGGATGCCCGCGCCAAGCCAGGCGCCCCAGGACGGGTATTTGTTCATGTTTCTTTACACCATAAACTGAGAAACTGGTATTTTGGGGACTAGTTTGGGTTTTGTGAACTGGGACAATCATGGATCACCCAAGCCCACCTGCGGTAGCCTGCTAGGAGCCTGGCCCAATCTATCGCTAAAGCAATTTCTCCATCACTTAGCAGGCTTCAAAGCTTTCGAGAGATGTCTGGCAGCTTCACTTAAACTAGCCAGCTATAGATGTGTTTTACATTAAACACTAAGTGAATAATCAATGAACATTCAGGATATAAGCACAAATCAATGATTTGTTTTAGATGAATCAAAGGGAATCACAAATGAGAAACGGTTTTGTTCTGTAACGGATGTAAACCAAGAGTACTTGATGTAACCGTGTGTGTGTTAACCTGCTCTGCCTGCTCCTCTCCTACGCACTGACACAGTCCCTGCTGTCACAGATGTGCAGCTGTGTCCTCCAAATCCCTGTGACTAGAGGTGTCACTGTCCCCAGAGAGCAGATGAGAACTGAGGCATGAAACCAGCCGACTGACTTGCCAAACACTAGAAGGGATAGGGCATGGCAGGGACCTGAATGAAGTCTCCACTTCCAGTAACTTCAGTTCTACCACACAACTGCAGCTTTTATCATTGGAGCAGCAAAGGGACAAGGACAAAGGGACATGTGGTACAAGCCAAAAGCCCATCTTAAAGATCTAACAAAACCAACAAAATACAGGTAACTCCAGACAATGAAAGATTTATTTTGATAAATGTGTATCAAAAGACTGCATGGTGTCCCTTGCACTTGGGATGAATTTGGTCAAATCCTATGCAGGATAGTTTTACAAATGCTGTTGCATTCTGGCCACCACTTCCACACAACATCTGCTGAGCACCACAGAGGCCACATGAAGGCTCTCAGAAATGCTCCTGTGCATCTTTTTGTTTTCCGTGCATTTTAATGACAGATATAGCTCTTCCACCAGGTCCTCACTTGCATCTCCTCAGCCATCAGAAGCACATGCTGTGTCTGCTGCCAGTATCCCTCCTCCTGGTAAATGCTTCCAAGGGTTGTGATGAAACGAATCCAGCTCAGACCAGAGCTTTCACTCGCTCTGGTCCAGCTGCAGCCTATGCCCAAGATCTCAGAGAAACTACAAAAACTTGAAGTCAAGCTGGTGCAGGTAACAGAAATGAAAAAGCAGCGGGAAACTCCATATGCCGCAAGATACAGCTCGTATTCAGCAGCATCACAAGCTTTGACTCTGCTACTTCTAGAGCGGATTAGCGTTCACGGCCTTTATGCATTATATAAGAAGACTTTGTAAACACGCTCAGAGGAACTTCCCTCTGGGACAAAGTCTGCTTCCCACAAAGGACACCCTGAGCGAGCGGAGCATCCCGCCGCACGCAGCACTGAACAAGCGATATTTCTTTATGGAGATGCTGCCTGAGCCTGTCTTGCTGCAACAGGCAGCGGAGCACCACCCACGCTGCAGCCAGCGCCCTGTGACACCAACACCCCGGCATCCCGCTCCTCAGCACATTTGCAAGTCAAGGGAGAGACCCTGAGCTCAGACCTGTGCAGAGATACCCACCCGGGATGCAAGCGGCGAGTTCTTCAAGGAGCTGTGCACATTTTTTTTTAAGAGCTTTCACCACTCCCACGGCAAGAACAATTCCCATGGGATAAGCATCCCAACTACCGCACAATCCAAACTCATCTTAGGGGTGTGAAGCCACTATGGAAAGAGTAACCCCACTTCACAGGCAAATCTACTGGTCTGGAGGTGCCTGCGGTTGTGGTTTTATAGCAGAAACCTGGAGCTGGCTGTTACAGCAGAACTATAAATCATTAAAATTTGAGGGGAAGCCTGCACAGGCAACATGCATACAGAGCCCACCCTGAGCTACACAGCAATATGCTGGAGGTGCAATCCCAGCCTCAAAACGCAGCATTTCCAAGGGGCTGCATGTCGGGAGTCTCCTAAAAGGTTCACACAACATTTAGAATTTCCAATTCAACTAAAAAAACCCACCTAAGCAATTAAAAATCAAATATCTTGGAGCATTTATGACTCTGGGGTAGGCTGCAAGGGACAAAGAGAAGGGCTGTAAAGACGGTACATGGCTGGTTGGTCAGTCAAGATGAGAACAAACATTATGGATGAGAACCGAACAGTTTTTACCACTGGAAATAATTTTTTAAAAACCCTACAAAATTTAATTACAGAGTGGTTAAATTGTTCACCTTTGTCCCATCTGCACCCGTGACTTATCTAAAGTGATGAAAACTTCTTGGTTTTACTGAGCCCTCAAACTCCCTGTAATCCCCACCTTGGGCTCACTAATGCCTGAGCCTGCCTGTGCCTTCCTCTAACTGCAGGTTGTCCTCCACAGTTACACCCTGCAGGTCCACCTCATGACAGCCGGTTACAGAAGAGCTTCTTCCAAGGAAGCTGTAGGTTTTTGAAAGTTAAACCGTACTTAAACTTAAAATCAGCAAAGAGAGAATATTAAACTTTGGCCAAGACACCTACCACCATGATGCGCAGCATGTGTTCCACCTCTGAACCACCCCGTGATGCTGGACATCAGCTGCCTGAGTGACTGATTGTGCTATTTGAGGCTGCCCTTCCCTCCCTACTCCAGCAGATTATTTCAAACCTTGTTTATAACTGGAAATAGGCGGCATCTGTTTTTGGAGACCATGAGGTCAAAACATTACTAATAACCACAGCAAGGCAAAACACCGTTAGCGAGTAAACAAACCCTGCATCGGTCACACAAAGCAGCTCTAGAGCTTATTTGACCTAGTTTATTTTAGTTTGACTAATTGTTTTGTCCTCACAACACAGAATGGGAAGCGAAGCAGGCTCTGCAATGCTTTACAGGTGTTTTAATATCATTTTATTCCCCACCAGAGGCAACGCAGACGCCTTGCCAACCTTCCCCAAAATGCAATGATATGAGGAGCTCAGGATCAGTGGAAGCTGTCTCCAGCTACTCACAGGGGATGGCTGATGTAACAGAGGACTGGCAAACACGAAGCCTGTCTTTGAAAAAGAAAGGGATGAGGATAAAGAGGATCCAGGAAATTATGGAATAATCAGCTTAACTTCAGTTGAAGTACTTAGAAGACGAGGAGGACTTGAGCAAGAGATAACCTCTGCTTATCAAGAACAAATCACATCAAATCTATCATGTTTCTTTCTGCAACAGACTACTAGGACTTGTAGGACGGGGAGAAGAAACAAAGCCTTCAGAGGGACTTCATATAGTGTCTCATGGGACATCCCCATAGCACAGCTAGGGATGCAGGTGCTGGATGAGCCACCTGAAGGCGAGTACACCACTGCTGGGAAGATCACCAGTGAACCGGTCATTGCTCTTTGCGCACAGACTGGAAAGACCTTACCGAAGTGGGTTCCAGAACCCATCCCAGATCTCATACTACTCAGTGTTTTCACCCACAACTCAGCCAATAGCAGAGAAAAAATGCTGATTGTCTTTGAAGGCTATACCAAGCTGAGAGGGACTGCAAGCATGCGGGAGGACAAGATCAGAATTCAAAACAATCCTGACACTTTAGAAGAAGCAGTCTGGGAAAAAAAGGACACAGTTCAACAAGGACAAGCGTGAGGTAATGTGATTTGGTAAGAATAATTAACCAGGCAAATACAAGATGAGGAAAGAGAAGCAGGAAAAGTTCTGGAGAAGAATGGCTGAGGGGTCAATGGGATAAAAAACCAAAATAAACACAAGTCATCTGCGGCAAAAGTAAAAAGCAGAGACACTGGGATGTTTAAACATGATCATCGTATGTAAAAGACCTGAAGTAATTCCTTATTCTTCTGTGCGAAAATAAAGCAGTGACTTCAGTCCTGTATTGCAGGTTAAGCATCATGCTTCACGAAGGATGATGGTCCAGAAGAGAGTAACAAGAACAACTGCAGACCAAGAATACATGACCTAAAAAGAATGATCAAAGGAACCACTGTGGTTTAATCTATATTAGCAGGGACTAAGGAGAGATGTGGTAGCAACTGCCAAATATCTAACAGGCTCCTGCAAAGAAGGAAAGGAGGGATTTTTCTGCCTGCGCCCAATAAATGAAAAAAGAAAAGCAATCATGAAACCAAACTGAAGGAAAAGACGTTTCTGTTCAGCTCATAAGAAAAGTCTAATGGCAGGGCTGCTAAATGTCACACAGATTGTCCAGGGAGCTTAGGCATCTCTATCATTGGAGGTTTTTAAGAATGAATACGATAAACATCTGTCAGGAAGGGCTTGGTTATCACCGCTCCCGTGTAGGTGCAGGAAAGGGACTGAATGACCGAATGACCTCTCAAGGTCTTCTCCAGCTCTGTATTGAGTAACAGCCTGATACGTAAATGACCATAATAGCCGGAAACCTGCTGTGCTGACACAGCCTGACCTGCATTATTTGTGACCTGTTGTACTGATTGCTGTTTGCAAGTGACAATCTGTTGCTGGCAGAGGAAAACGTGTATCTCAGGGAGGGTCCTACCAAGAAGGACAAGGGCAGTGGTACCCAAGGTCATTTTTTCAGCACTTTAATGCGCAATGGGCAAAAGCTACTTGTTAAAAAATAAAAGTGTGTCAAAGGACAACAGAGTCCAGACGGCACAGACTACCTAGCAGGGCTGGCCACCCTGCTTCAGAAACCAGGAGTGACGCTCAGGGCAGCACCACATGCTGGTTTCACCTCATTTATGGGAGGGAGCTACAAGCAAAGCTCAGTGGTAGCCACAAGAAAGCGGCTCTCTGAGCACTTCTCTGCCCCTGCACAACTTACCACCGTTCAACACTTCTAGCTGAAACCGCAGACAACAGCACCTGGTTGTGCAAACACTTTGTCCAGTTAAAAATTCTCACCAGCAGAAGCTAACTGATCCACCGGCAGTACCCCCGTGTTACAAACGCCCATCACCCAGACCTCTGCTGGGAAGCAGCTCTGGTGGGATTTAAATCACACCAGCAGCACCACAGGAAAGCCCTTCAGCTGATGAACCAGGCAGAGGAGCTCAAGCAGCCGCCCGTCAGAGGCCTGTGGCTGCCAGGAGAAGATGGCAAGTCTCAGGTGCTCCTGCCCTGCTGCCAGGGAAAGGGCTGGGCTGGATGGACACCTACACAGGCTCGTGTCATCCTGCCCATCAGTGCCAGAACAACCTCCCCTGTCCCCAGGAGCCTCAGCCCTGATGCTGGCCTCGCACCTCGCGCAAGCTGCGCCGTGTGATAGCGCAGAGTGCCGCGGGACCGCAAACCACGGCATCACGTCTGGCGCTCGGCAAAAGCTACTTCTCACCCGTAGTGGGGAGAGATGCTCATAGGGCAAGTAGGAAGAGAGAGTCAAGGGCTGGACAGCTGGACTGTCCACTTTTAATGACCTCTAAAACTGCAGGAACTGGAGGAGCTGAGTGACCAGCAGAGGTTGTGCACCCATGTAACGAGACGGACACGCAGCTTGGAAGCAACTACCGGAACTGTCCTTCAGGTCAGGATAAAGCCAGCGCGCTGCTTCAGCAAGCGACAGGATGGCGAAAAGCAACTATTATGTTGTCAGGAAAAACAGTGGCGAGTTATCCCTGCGGTCCCTGCGCGGGATTCCCCCCAGCCTCAGCGGGACGGGGCCCTGCGCGCCGGCTCTGCAGCCGCCTACTCGGTACCGGTACTTCGCCGGCAGCCCTCGCACCCGTCCCACCTGCACGTAAGTTACCGGACCCAGCGCCGAGCTGCAGGAGCCGTGCGCGGCGTGGGGAGTGCGGGGCTGCTCGGGTCTCACCTCCCGTTTGCCCTGACAGCCCCCAGCCCAGGGGCTCCCCCCGCCGCTGGCATCTCCACCTCCCCACGAGGATTTAACCTGCCTGGTTGCCCCCGGCCCGAGAAGGTTTTCGCCGCAAACGTGGGTGGCCGAAGAAGCGCGTCACCGAAGCGAAGCCCAGCGCACCCCGACCCAGGCGCCAGCCTGTCCCATCACCCCGCAGCCCCCCGACCCTCCGTGGGCATCCCGGGGACGAGCAGAGACGCCCGGCCCTGGCACCTCCCGCCCTGCTGGGCAGGGGCACGCCCGCCCCGGGGGTCCCCCGGGTCACGATCCCGCGGGGTCTGCGGGTTACAGGATCCCGCCGGGTGTAGATCCCGCGGGCTCCAGCAAGATCCTGCCCAATCTCACCGGACCCCCGGGGTCCAGCCGTGGCCCGGCCTCCGGAGCACACCCTCCCCGCCCCATTCTTCCAGCCCCGGCGGCGGGGCCGCAGCCGGGCCCCGGGCTCCCCCGGCGGAGCACCCCCTTACCTTTGTGCCCGCCGAAGGCGCCGTACCAGGAGAGCGAGAGCAG
>VZZY01019351.1:476147-498825 GCA_013400335.1 Eurystomus gularis
AGAAAAACAGAAGAAAAGAAGAAAAACAGAAGAAAAGAAGAAAAACAGAAGAAAAGAAGAAAAACAGAAGAAAAGAAGAAAAACAGAAGAAAAGGAGAAAAACAGAAGAAAAGGAGAAAAACAAGAATTTAAAAAGAGTAAGGAGGAGAAGAGGGGAGGAAAAGGAGGAGGAAAGACCCCAGTCACACCAGTCTGCTCTTTCAGAGAGCCACCAGGGACAAAGAATGAGCAGCATGCTATAAACCTGCGGAAATAAAAGGTGAAGTAGCCAATAGGATTCTGGTTCATTTATTGAGTACATGACAGGTAAGACAGACAGACAGTGTAAAATCACATGTATTATTTGTACTTTAAAAAAATTACAATAAATTACTGAATATTTAGTAAAAGCAGTTTTACTAACGGCTGCTCTCCAGTGCTACGGGACAGAGGAGGCAGAGGGATACGGAATAGGTACCAGCTGTGAACACATACAGAGAATGTCACAAGGAGGAATTAACACTGAGTAGCACACCAAGTAGTGTTAAATGGGAACATCCACCCGTCCTTCCCATCCCAAACGCCAGCCCGAAGCCGCAGCACACCTGCCTTCAGTGCGGGTCTGCCCTTGCCGAGCGGCAGCGTCTCTCGCTCGGGCCTGGCAAGGCAGGTCTGCCTACTGAGATGAGTTTATCTGCAGAACAGCATTAACACTCCTCCCTTGGAGTGCATGCCCTGCTACCAGAAGGTGAACTCTGAGTTCCTTCTGGTTGCAACCGATTTAAACGAGCAGTCAGTCTCCCAGTTATTTTGTCTCTAACTGGAAAGAGATCTATTGAGGTTTCCCAGAATGGGCTGATGGCAGAGGGCCACCCTGCTTTGAATTCTTCCTCTTTAGGTATAAGTGCCCTTCGATGTGTTGTAGTTTCTCAGAGCATGTCCATTGCTAGACTCGTTGTGCAGGAGATGTTCAGAAAGGACACACTGAGCAGCTGCAGGTGACAACGCTCCTGCACATCTTCCTGCCCCATGCGTTTGCGGGGGCTAACCGATCAGAGTATCCTTGGGGGTCTTCCTAAAAACCGGACCCATCGCTAGCCAGTAAAAACGGAGAATGAGCAAGAAGCACCGAGTGTCTTCTCTACAGACAGGGAAGTCCAGCAGACCAGCATGCCACTGCCCTGTGATGCTGAGGCTTACTCCCCAACTTCTAATTTAGGAACTTATTCCCTCATTATAACCATCATGAGCCCATTGATTGACTCATCATTACTTCTGCACTGAAGTCAAGGAGCTTGGGGCTTCCCAGACAAACTAAACCCAATGGCTTTCAAAGAATTAGAAAAGCAAATGCTAGAAAACCAGGTTTGTCTGAAAACTGAATGCTGAAGGAGAAAGAGTGACCGTGCACTATGAAAAATGCCACATCACACCTGAAAGAAACCTGCAGATGTGAGAAATGCCTGTGTTCAGACCTCGGGTGCTGGGAGCGCTGGGGGACATCTGCGTTACAGCTGCTGAGTCACAGAACAGCACTGAAGAACTTACAAGACTACTGATAGGTTGGGGTCCTATAGCGCGAGACTACACTGCGTTGGCTCTCAGGCTGGCAGCCGGAGGTGGACACGGTTTCAAGCCAGGCTGCATCTGCTGTTACCTGGGAACCTACAGCAAACATGGGCAGGCAAGGAGCAGTTAACTGTCTGAAATAAAACTTCATTAAAATAAAAGATATCAAAAGGCAGACATGCATAATTTATCGTGGTAGTTCTCTATGTCAGGGGCTATTAGGTTCTAATGGCTCTTGAGAAGGTAAATCTAATTCCGTCAGCCAGAGTAGCCAAAGAAGCTCCTACACAAAACAGTCACTGTCAGAAGCCCCTTATCAACTGGAATCTATTGTAATTGTGTAGTTACTGGTGTCTGATTAAAGAAAAAAAAAAAAAAACAAACCAAAATACCAAACCGTCCTGCCATCTGCCACATTTTCTCCCTGTTTTATCTCCCAAAGACAATTCCTGCTGTCCCAAGTTCACCCTGACACAGAGGAAAGTTCATAGTCACTGGATGAACTGAACTGCCTCTCTACCTTCTTCTGGTCTTTGATCTTCTGCAGAATGTTGACCTTCTTCTCGAAGTAGTTTACGAGGACCGTTTCGGTCAGCATGGAAGCCAAGATCTGCTCAAAGGAGATAGACCAGTCAGTGTCAATGGTACTACCATACCTAGCAGCTGAACTACTGCCTTCACAACCAACCAGGACCGTGTCATCTGCGATATCTTCACACTGCAGGGAGCCTGTGCTGACCATGGAATAGGAAGACATGGACATATCATCTTTGGTTTCATCATCGGATAGCAGCTGTAAAGGAGAGCCTTGTCCTTCCCCTGACCCATCTCCTAGAGTTTGGTTCTCCTGCTGTGTTTTTTCAGGCTGAGCATCTCCGCAGGTTTTGTCCTCGTGGTCAGCTTGGGGTTGCTGCTCCACTGCTGAATTCTGACTCTGTTCAGATGTTGGTGATTCCTCCTCACTCACAGGATCTTGGGTATTGTTTGCTTTGCAGTCCTCAGACTTTCTCAGGGGCCTATTGGAGAATTTTTTTCCAACCTCACCAATTCGCAGAAGGAGACTGGCTACAGTGGCGATTGCATGGTACAGCTCCTGCTCCACCGGGTCCTCACTGAACATGTTGTAAAGGGTCTTGCACAACTCTATGAATTGTTCCTTTAAAAGATAAAGACAAAAAAATCAGGCTGAAAAAAAGCTGATAGTGGCAGATCATAGAATATCTCAAGTTGGAAGGGACCCACAGCAATCACTGAGTCCAACTCTCTGCTCCTCACAAGACTACCTAAAAAAACCCCCCTATGACTAGGAGCATCATCCAGATGGTCTTTGAGATGAAGCAACAGGCACCATTTTGACTGACTCCTTGTTTATCTGCCTCCCCACCAAGAAAGTAGCAACTTACTGTACTAGTTCAGAACAGTCCAACACAGGAAAAACCTCCTCTCTCTGCCATAGCATCTAAATTGAGACACAGCTAACTATTTAATAGTGGTGGGGTTTTTTGCAGGGTATAAACACATTCACATCTGAGAAAACCTAAAGTTTTACTTCTGTCCCACTACTCTTTTGTGGTCAGCTTCTAAGCATTTCCAAATCGGTATAAATAGCACCCACAAAAGGAAATTAGAGACAGAAGAGATCACACCAGTCATCGGACTCTCTTTCCTGTAACCACATTCTTCTCTCTCCACCAAGCAGCTGTAGCTTGAGGCAATGCAAAACCAAAAAAGCTAACCAAGTTTATGTGACTGATGACACATCTGAAATACACTGCTCTGGAGGAAAAACATGGACTGCAGCTCTTACAGGAAAAGTCAGTCTAGGAGGCAGAGAGAATCAAGTGCATTTGATAGGTGTAAACAAGGCAGTTTGTCCATGTCCACTGGGGAATTCCACACAAACATGTGGAATCAGAGGCTTCTAAAGCTCACCAGACCAGAAGAGCAGAGCAATCTACAGATTGAGGCAAACTGGGTGCACATAGTGCTGAATTCCCCACTAAGCTGTCAGTCATCTAAACTAGAAACCTTCACATTCGCTTCTTACCTGGCTCATTTTGGGGAGATCTTTAATGGTTTCTTTCTTGGACTCTTTTTCCTTGGCCCACATTCTTAGGTAATATCTATAGTCCTGTGGACTGGTACCTTTCTCCTCTGCAAGGCAAGAACAAGCCACTACTGTCAGGTGGTTAATTGTTTCAGACTTAGAAAGTGAATGCGGTGCCAGCAAAAATCATGAAAAACAAATAAACAAAAAACAACCCTGGAAGCACGTTTATTGACAGTTCAGGAAAACAACTACCTGGAAGGCTGCATTTTTTTCTGCTGGTTTAACTGATCCCAGCTCAGAAGACAAAAACATTTAACACTGCTCCATCAGCCCGACTTCTCGTAAATGAACTTTACGAGTTGACAACTTACCAAACATGATTTACAAACGTTACGATCTTGGTATGTGAAAGACTCAGAGCGTAAGAGAGATTTATTTCCCAGCTCACATCCTCCTTTACCTCTGTCCACGAGGAGGTAAAAGAGACCCTTGGAAGGTCTCCTTGATACAGCAACAGACAACAAACAGTTCATAATATGAGAGAGACAAGACTAGAACGTCATCTATTTATGATGAAATTACCTTTTTCTGGACCGTTCTCATTTCTCTTTCCTTTATCTTCTTGGGTTTCTAAAACATTATGCAATTAAAAAGAATTATTAACAGCTGATTTTCAGCAACACAGCATGTGAAGAGCATATGACAACTCACATACAAGTTAAAATAATACAAGAATATATTTACTGGAAGTTAGATCTCACACTCCCACATCGTATTTGGAGGAGCGAACAGAACAGGATGGAAGCAAGAGGCTGAAGGGATGAACCGGATAAAAAGCCACACTGAAAAAGTGGATGGAAGAGCTGGGGCAGAGGGCAGAAGTCTTGAAAGAAAGGGTGAAACACAGATATGAAAGACAGCTAAGCCATGTGATGGCTTGAAGACAAAGAAGTTCCCTTATCCAAATCAAGATAATGAATGAAAAAACCCCAACCACTACCGAGCGCATATGTGACTAAATACCTACACTCACATTATTCACTGACTGAATTGACACTTTGGGAGTAATCTGCGGAGTCTAACTTCACGAACTTCACTTCTGGTTCCCTGTGTTGTCACTAGACTCTATAGGAAGTCTTGGCTCAACTCAGACTGGCAAATTAGCCAGCTAGCACCAAGCAGCGCAACTACTCCTCAGAGGTTTGGGGTCTTTTTGAGCATTATTGTGTTTTGGTAAACAGTCAGCACAACTGACATACTTCGACCTCCCATTTGACAATCCCTGAAATTGTATTTTAAGAAATACAGTAAATTAGTCTACTAATAGTTTCACAACTCAGTGGCATGCATCCTCATTCCTTTAAATTGGAAGACTCTGGAGTAGGCACAGGTGACAACTACCCAGGCCAGCAAGACTAGCACTGCCCCTCCCTGCTCTGAGTGTATCCCACCCTAGAAACCCGCCAGTTTCTAGGGTGAGATAAATTCCACTGAAAGAAGCTATTCAAAACCTATTTTGATGAAGGTTGAAACTCAACGGGTAGAATATACTGAAATGCATCTAATTACTTATGGCACTTTATTCATAGTGGGAGTGTCATGAGAGAGAAGCAGCAGCAACAACTTCATAGTATTGAAAATAGCCCAGTCGTGCTGGCAGGAGATATCAGCGTTATTGCCATGCTCAACGCACGCACATAATCCATGGACTGACCTTGAGACTCACAGTGCAGGCAGAAATCCAGCTCGGAGACAAAAGGAGATACTCGAGCAGCAGAAAAAGGGGCTGGGGGGACAATATCCCAGATAGAAGAAAAGGCCAGACATAGACAAAGAGAAGGAAACAAAAACAAGAAGAGAGACGATGAGACTTGCATGAAGAACCTTAGTGGGAAGCAGGGGCTGGTAAAAGCACACTGCTCCTCTGCAGCAGGCTACGACTGTGCTTCAGAGCGTGCCGTGTGCTGCATAAAACGGGCACTGAGGAGTTTAAGCTCCAGACTTCTTTCCCATCATGCAACAAAGACAGCGAACTCAAACACACTGGCTATCTTAACACTGCCACCATGAGACCACACCTTGCACAAAACCGCTATTCACAGCACATGGATTTATGCTGCAACTCCTGCCTCATCTGAGCAGTAAAGGCAGCAGCGTTGCATTACCTTCGGTTGTAACATCCTCTGTGAAATAACTTGTGGCTTCCAAAGCAGACTCTGTCTCCTCTGGATTCAGAGCTGTATTTACAGAGAAGGAAATGTTAAAAATCTCTAAGCTAACTGAACATACTTCATTAGCAAAATTCATGAGGCATCCTTTTTCAATTGCATGTCAGAACAGACCATGCTCAATAGAGGTTGTATAAAGAAACAATCACTCACCAGGAGGCAGATGCAGTTTGTAGAGTACTTTAAGTTTTTCAGTGAGGTCACCATGGTACATTCCACCTAAGAAGAGAAAAAAGCAGCACTCATTATACAGAATCACCCTCTGCTCAGAGGCTCAAAACAGACCAAGTTCACATGGAATAAGGAAACTAACTGCACAGAGCCCTGTGCAGAAGCAGTACGGAAATCGGCAGCAAAGCTGCATCTTGCTGGTTTGCCACCCATCCCTTCCCAAAATGGGAGACTGCCTAGCAGCAAAAGGCATCTTTTGTTCTGCCTGAGGCTTCCTCTAAAGCTGCCACTCTCCCGTCATGACAGTGCAAACACCGCTATTTCGTTTTAGTTCTCTACTTGGAAAAAGACAGAAACATTTTCTGCAATATTCCATGATCTCCAAACCCACCACTTACTCATCCCTGTCACAAACTCCTTGAAGTTAATGAGAGAATCCCTGTTCTCATCCAGCAGCCGGAACAAACGCCCTGCCAGCACAGGTGTATGAGCGCCACAGGACCAGGGGGTCAAGCTGATGAACAGCTCTTTGAACTGCTCCATGTCTATGCGGTACTGCTCCAGGTAGGGTAAACTCTGATCTCGGCGGGCAGCTGCAGCACGATTGTTTCCCCAGTAACAGCTCATCAGATACTTTGCCTTTGGAGGGAAAGGATTAACAGGTTAGATTAATACTGCAACAATCCACAGTAGCAGAGACTTCGATACAGCTCAAGAACAGCATCCAGTAAGCAAACAAGACATTTCAGGACACACTGTTTATCTCCCGCATTATTCCTAGTGTTACTTCACTACAAAGTAATACAAAATGAAGGGACAGGGATTTCACAAAAAGCACAAAGAACAATTTTAAGTGAAAAACAAAAACCCCATGATTTCAGGTTTGAAGCAAATGACACCCAGGCTTTACTGCAAAGGGAACATGCAGGTTTTAGAACTCAGCCTCTCCTTCTGAGTCTATAGCATAGTGTAATGGAGTCTGCAGTGACTTCGGGAAATGCAGTTGGGTAGTATCACTTTTTTGAAAAGTACATATATTGACAAATAGAGACAAAGCACTTAGCTAATTTTGTCATAATTACAGAAAAATCAATGGCAAACTTGAGAAAAAAAATTGAGGTACAAGTCAATCCTTACTCCCCATTTATTCCTTCCCACCGACTCCACAATCTCTGAGTAAGTATTGTTCAAATACTGTGAATGTGTTTTGGCCGTCTTTGAGGGGGTGGGGGGGTTGGAAATAAAAATCAACTGGATAGTAATAGGGCCAGTCTTACTGGCACCAGGAATAACAGAACACCACATCTGTTTCTGACAGGTGGGATTATCAAAGCAAAGTAATTGCTTTCCTTTCAACTTATTTTGCTATTTGTTCTCTGTGCGTCAGAACATGTTCTTCCTCACTATGGCTTCTTACCTTGAACACTACATACAGCTCTTCTAGTTCTTCAATAGAGAAGCCAATGTCACCAGACACAGCTCGCACCTATAGTTTGGGAGAAAATAGAGTGAAAAATTTATTTCAAAGCTAGAAAAAGTAAATATGACCCACTGAAAAAATCTGTGTAACATAAAAGAAGAAAAATGCAAGGAGATACGACACAGGACAGGAGGGAAAACAACCATTCTAATACCTCCCACTGCTATGAACTACAGGTCAGGAAGACATTTTCTGGTCAAGCAGAAACTGCTGACCTTTTGAGCAGCTCGAAAAAATTACTGCACTTATTTCCTGTTTGTGTAGACTTGACTGTGCAGACAGTGTTGCCACTCCCTCTTATCTTTAGATGTTTGACTCAGATGCATTGAAAAACAACAGTGAAAGAAACATGTGGATGAGGTTCTCCACCTAGGACACGGGAGATAATTGCAATAGACACGGACAGCGCCTTTGGCATGAACCCTTCTGTAGCATTCCCTAACACACTAGCATACTCCCTAAATTGCAGGAAAATAATTACCTGCAAGATAGCTTTTCTCCAGGATTCCAGGCAAGCAGTAGAACAGACAGCACTAGGCAGTGGAGACTATTACAAGGCCTAAAAGTGTTTTTCATCTCCCTCTATGCCAAATATCTCATTCTATCATGCCCTAGCATTTCAATCCAATTTATTAGATTAACTAGAACCTCGTGAAGATGAAAACTGAAAATCCATTATTCCAGCCAGTAAATCCATTTTTCACATAAACTGCAGTTCTCTAAGTCACTTCAGACTGGGCCTGCTATAGCACAGACTTTTTAGATCCTCACAGCAAAACACATTCCATAACTACGCCCTTTGGTAGCTCATCCAATCTGGGGGTCACATACCACACTCTTCTTGGCTGTATCCTCCAGAGACTGGATCACTTTCAGCCTTTGTTTAAAACGCATTTGTTCAATGTCATCTGCCTTCAAGTTGCTAAATTTCTACAAGAAAGGAAGCAGACCAGGTCAGCATCATCTCCTAAAGAACAAACTGCCCTTATTCAATGACATGTTCTTTAACAAGCATAGGGTCCCCTCAGAGATGATCCAAAACCCCCAGAAGCCTTCTACCGGCAGCAAGACAATGAGAAAAACTTGTGGTCTATTCCCTATTCACCCCTGTCCTGCAAGAGAAGTCACTCAGAATTGATGTGAAAACCCAACATCTGAGGTTTCTAAAGGACAGCTGAAAAAGCATCTGTCGGGACCGACAGAAAGACAGACCCTGTACTGTGGCAGAGATAAGAGACCAGAGAGGTGGTCATTTCTTCTATTCCTGTTTTTTTCTAGGACCCATATGAGATTCACCTAGAAAGACCAAGGTTAAGAGGCTTTTCTACTAAGTCAGACAAGTAAGCTGAGTTTGGTGACATTCTTTTACAAAAAAAAACCCCAAGAACAAGAAGAGATGGAAGATTTGAGGAAACTAAAAAAATACCCAGCAAAATTATAGCTGCCTGCCCGTAATCAGCTGGGACAGAATTAAAAACAGGAGATAAAAAGGGAAATGAACCCACATTTACCACAGTGTAGCAGAGGAGAACTGTCAAACATCAGTTCTCTTGCCTGTGTCCTTTCCACCATTTAGTTACAAATTCCTTAGGAGTTTGTTCCCAGTATGAATACTGAGGTACACCTCCACCAGTGCAGAGGTATTTCAACAGCACTGGCACCGTTCTTGGGTCTCCTTAGAATCACAGAATCATAGAACCGTTTTGGTTGGAAGAGACCTTTATGATCATCAAGTCCAACTGTTAACCCAGCACTGCCAGGTTCACCACTAAACCATGTCCCTCAGCACCACATCTACATGGCTTTGAAATCCCTCCAGGGATGGGGACTCAATCAGTTCCGTGGACAGCCTGTTTCAGTACTTTACAACCCTTTTTGGTGAAGAAATAGAACTTTCCTATTACTATAATGTGGATGACAGAACAAGATTCCTGTGCGCATGAATGGGGATGCGTCCGTGTTTCTGCACTACACATCACATTTTTTACCCTGAATTTTCCTCCCCAACTCCCTAGCACTGACAATCCTCAAATACAAGTAAGAATGGAGACTTTTCTGGCAAAGCAGGAAGAAACCTCTGGTGTGTAATTTTTACTTATTTGCAGTCTTCATTTTAGTCTCCACTGGTGTTGGGGAGACTCTTTGTAATCCGCGGTTGCCAACGGAGTTAGGCCCTACTCGTACCAAACAGGCTGATCAACGGCTTGGGCCTGCGCTCCTTAAGCACCTCAAGCTAGAAACACTGTTCAAATTCTGGCTGCACAAAGTATAAAACTGGATGTTAGTAGAGAAAAATCTCTTGTGCAAAAGCCCGAACCTTACCTCATAGGATGTTTTGATGAGTTCAAAGATATCAATTTCAAGTGGTGGGTCATCTCCACTCGTCAATAAGGCATGCAAGTGGGGAATAGGGGGAGAGACGCTCTGTCTGTTAACTACGTTGTCCAAGTATCTGTGGGGAAAAACAGAACAGATGCAAGACTCCAGGATAAGCAGTAATATCCTCAACGCATCATTCTCAACTTCTTTGTATCATTAATCGAAACACAGATAAACAACCCTTTGGAGTTCAAATTCAAACTGAGGTGCAGGAATGCATTATGCTGCAAAGAAACAATTCCCAAGTACAGGATTCTTCCATACTTGAGCCAAGGAATAATTTCAGCTGTTGTAGAAAACAATGGCAAAGCTCTCTGGAGCTCAAGTTTCATTCTAGAGTGTTCTCTGTGACCTGCTACATAATGGAATTAGGTAGAAAGAGACAATGACTAAAAAAGTACAATTATTATTCAGTTATAGATAAGAATGCGTGGTACCTGCCCAGAATAGTCATGGCTTCACCTTCATCACAGCACTGCAACAGCTTCTCCATGTTGGCATCGAGTATGGCCAATGACACCTGCAAGATAAACTTGATCCCCTCATAGAAAAAACAGTCGACAATGACCACGGCACTCTCAAAGGGCATGACACTGAGAAAGAGAGTGAGAAACCACGAAAGGGATATGGTGGAAATCACTCCTAAGTCCTGCATTTTTTCTGACAGCTGTGGAAGATAGTCTCGTGTAAGTTCTTCAAAGATGCCTTGGTCCACCAATGCACCTAGGAAAACAAACAAAACCAACGGTAGAACTCAAACTGATGGTATCATTGTACTATATCCACGCTAACTGATTATTAAATAATACAGTGTGAATTCACTTTAATTTCATACAGGCCCCTTAACATCAGAACTAAAATTAACACATTTGTTTAGATTTGTTCCCTGTTCTCAATAAAAAAAACATGCTTAGATAGAGATTATTTCTACATCGCAGAGCGTGCAGAAACAGAATCTCTCACTGATTCTCCCTGAAAGGAGGGGTGGAAGATTACTGACATTAAGGTATTTACATCAAACTATCCCCTTTTATACAGACCAACTGTAAAAGCCCATGAAGCGATGCCTTCACTAACCTTTCCTGGGAGCCTATTCCAAAGATTTACTACATCATTCAGATGGGTAAAAAATAACCCAATAGTTTTCTTCTAGATATGCCTCTTTACTGCTAATGGTCCCTCCTGCTACCAATTTTTAGTGACTTCGTCTTCCTTGTTACTACAAGGTAGTACTACTACCTTGGTAGCCTGTAGTGTCTCTTCCTATGTCTCCATCACACACCTGCAACTTTAAAGGGAACAGGGTTGTGCTTCATCATCTTTAAAACGCATCACATTTCATTCATTCTAAACAATAAAATGTTCCTGAGAGATGCTGGTGCAACTGTGGCTGAAAATCCAAGCTCCAGCATGAATCTGACAAAGACTCACCCACTACTCTTGTGTTGTAGTAGTCTGGCAACATCCGCTCACATAAAGCCACGAGGAGCCAGAAAGCCTCTTCCTCATTGCAGTATAGCAACAGTACTGATGTGACAATGTTCATGGCCTACAAGTCGGCAGAGCCAAACACAGAGAGAGGAGAAAAACATGAAGATGTTCATAAAAGCTGTCTTTACAGGCCAGCTAAACTTGAAAAGCATGAATACAACAAAACTGTCACCAAGAGTCAAATCTATCTCCAGCTTTTACTGACATCTGAGTCAACAGATGACCCTGAGTCAATTTACTTTCCTGTTTCAGTTCCTCTGTTTGTGAGGCAGCAAATAACATGACTACTTTTTGCTAAGCACTTCCATTAATTAACGTAGCTAAGCATAATTTTCAAAGTTTTCATAAAAGCTTTTTAACAATTTCATCATAACAGAATAAACATAATGAGAGCCTCCAATACCAGAGCAATACACAAAGTTCATCTGAATTTCCACTGAGTTGTTTCACAACCCAGAAACTGGCTTCTTTTTCAATATACTGTCCATATGCATCATTGCTTATTCAATTCATTTGCCCTTTTTAATGAACCCAGAAGATATTTTTGCTAAACCAGAGAAAGCTCTAGCAGGAAAACTAGTAAAAGACTCTATTGTTGCACCTAACAGAAATGTGCAAAGAGTATTTAAATGTTGTATCCAAAAGATAGTTAAGAGATCTTGCAACATAACCACTTCTTTCCTACTCTCACATCACCACAGCGACAGTGTGAAGGAAAAGCTTGAAACTGAACAAAAAAATGCAGAAAAAGTCCAAGTCAATCATGGTCATGGTATAGGACTAACAAGTCTAAGACCTCTTTCTTACCTGACAGTACCCGATTGTTGGATTTCTGAAAGCATAAGCTGTTAAGACTCTCCGGAGGGCAGCAATCCCCAACTCATTCTGGAAGGCAGGATGTTCTGGCATAGAGCGGTGCAGATCCCTCTCAATTTCCTCTGTAGCAAGATTGTACTTTCCCATTGACTTTTCCACCAGATCTGCATAGTAACCAGGATGAGTCACCATCTCATTCCAAGCCCCTGTAATGACAAACAAACATTGCTTCACCTCTTGAGCTCTGGAATACAGATTTTGTGCCCACAGTTTCAGAGATGAGGCAGCCAGGAATCACTGCACGAACACATCAACTACCAATAGATATGAAAGTGTATCAACAAACTCATTGTTAAATTAATGTTAGAGTCTAGGTCCCAACACTGGCAACCCAGACAAAGGAGGCCAAAGAACTCATTCCTGCGTCATCTCAGGAATGCGATCACTGCATTTCTGGCAAAAATACCATGAAGTATCATTCAGGTGGAGTTAATTTGTGATTAATTTCGTCTGAAATGAGCTAAGATTTATACCTTTTCCTTTGAGATGTGCAGAAAGCTTATTCCTACCAGCTGTCAAAGTATTTAGCACAACATCCTACCTGAGAAAAGGAGCCACAGCTCTCCACGAAGGTTCTCTGGGATTCCTTTTTGCACCAGCTCCCTTGTCTTAGCAGTACGATACATACACATCCCTCGCCCATATTCAAAGAAATGGATGTTCCAAGACTCTTCCTTCATCTTCTCCTTTGCCTTCACAGGAACAAATATGTCCATTTTAGGAGATTAACGCACTTTTATGTTTGTAGGACAGGTGATTTCTGGGTATACGCAGACCTACACTTCACAAGATAAATGCATTGTGACATTTAAAACTTTCTTCTTCCTGACGAATAAAACGGTGTATGCTAATCTAGACTGTTCTGGACCAGTTTCGAGCTTGCTTAAAGTCCAGTCTTTACAATGCTAACATGGGCTGCGCAATGGCATTACACCTTGCAAATCTCTACATAAATGCAAGCAGAACCATGGTCTATGATGATTAACGAGTAAGCAGAGATACCAGTTCTCTGCTTTCTTGATCTGGAGAAAAGTGGTTCTTCACAGACATAGATTTACATCCCAGAAGCACAGTAACACTAATTTCTCACCCTCTAGTCAAGTATCTCAGCACTGATAAAGCAAGCTGACAGCTAGGTTACTTCTATGCAGCTCTATCATTGTGACAGACATAGCAGTGACACTGCAGGACTGACCAGGGATAAAATGCAGGACAGGAAACCTGCAACCTACTGCAAATTATGTTTTAAGTTAAAATATTATTTACCCATTTAGGTCCCAAGAGCTCCTCAGAATTCCTCCTGAAGAGTTTGAGTAGTCCCTGAGAGGCTGTTGGCACTTCCCCGGCACAGAAGTTGACAGGTCGATTGCCAAGAGCAGACGTGGGGCTAACTGCAAGTGGGCTGCTGGAAGGCAACTCTGGAACCTCCTGAACAACAGAAAATAAAGCGTCTGAGCTCTGGCAGCCTTCCTCCTCTTCTAATTGTCTAACAAAGAGATAGCACTTGCTGGTAACAAGCACTGCGAAAACATTGTAAGGAGCACTACTCTGAAAAGTTGAGAAATGCTCCTCCCGGCTCTTTCCTTAGTACCTCACAACCAGGATCAGGCAAATTCCACTTCCATTCCCTGTCGCTGCTGCATGTTTTCTTGGATGGTGTTCTCTGCAAGAAGTCTGAGATTCTCTGTACCAAGAAATCTCGGTCTTTCAGATTGGCAAAGAAGAAGGTCATTTTACTTTTAGTGCTGATGGACAGAGGGCTGGGCAAGACACTGGAACTATCTGCTTTCTCAACTATTGTCACCTAAAAGACAAAGACAAGGGCCATTTGGATCTAGCAGACTCCCCATTATCTATAAAGCACCACGTAACAGACAGAAGCACACGAAAGACAAGAAAGGCCTGTGGTCTGAAAATACAGCTAAGAAATCCCCACCTCTCTGAGAGGAATGATGAGATGACATGCCTCCTCAGCCTTGCTGGCAAAACAGATGTAATTGTTGGAAACAAACATCTGGCCAGGAATATGCATCTTGTTGAATGGTGTCCACAAGGTACAGTCTGTGTGTCCATCCAGGCATTCATCCTTGGGCAACCGGAAAGTGGCACGGTAGCACTCATTTTTGGCTCGAGCATCCAGGTCTCTGGGAAAAAGTAAAGAGTAGCCCCCAGAGGTTTTTTTTCTCACTTGAAAAACCCACTTAAACACCAATGTTAAGTGTTCATTCCAATCACAACCTTCTGACTATGCTGCGTATTCTTAGCATTCATTTCCCTAACAGAGATGCCACCCCTTATCTGACTCCTCTTTCAGCCTCCAGACAAACTTCACTGACAAGGTATGTCCTGCAATACAAGATAAAACATAAAAGTGCGCCTGCAAAACTTAAATGTCACATCACATTCGGAAACTGCAGAGCACAGACCCCAGGTGGAGGATTCATTACAATACAAATGTACATTACTTTTTATAAATCTTCAGACAAAGGGGCTGATGTAATTTTTTTCTCCCACTTTTCTTTTAAATGGGATTTTCAACAGTTTCTAGTTGAAAATTTCTTCTGAGAGTGCCTAGTCACGCACGATAACGACACGAGGGCATGTGTGAATTCAGTACCAATTTGAGATGGAAGAAAAAAGAACAGGCAGAGAGCTAATGACTGAAATAAGTGATGCAGCCCCTAGAGTGAGAAAACCCCAGTGGCACCTGGAAGCTACACAGTAATGCAGATTTATTATTACAATCCCCTATTATCTGTCTTCTCTTCTCATTGCCAGAAACATATACCTTTTTAACGCAGAGATGTTCTTAAGAGGCTTCCTGGGCTTTGGGAGGGACTTGTCCTGTAGGAAGCTCTCATTATCCAATAGCTGCCGCATAGCGATGTTAGCCAACTGCTCCATCAGCTTGAATGTCTCGTTGATGTTGAGAAACATGGAAAAATAAAGTTCACCGTCCCTTGTGCTTACTTTAATGCACTCAGGGAACAGCAGAGTAGCATTTTTTTCTAGCTGGGTTACATCCACCCACTGGATCACCAGCGTAACTGAGAAAGAAAAAAATAATCAAAATAACTACTATTACAATTTGAGGCAAAACAACAATCAGAAATGAAGCTCAAGCAGCCAGTAAGCTCTCAATGTAGCAGCATTTTCCCCCTCTTACATCTGGACAATTGTTTTCTTCATACTTTTACTGGGTTCTCAAAAAATACGTGGAAATAATCTCTGGGATTAGACTAGAAATAATGCAGTTCCAAAAGGACTATCACCCATCCAGTCAAGGCTTTCAACGACAATTACTTGAGCTTTCATTCTTTCTTTTGAGCAAATTAGCTTTCGACTCAGGAGTTCAAGCTTTGTAAATACCGGCTCCTGGTGGTGGTTCCAAATAAAGCTCATCCAGGTAAAACTACTGCTTTGTTCTCTAATTTATCTGAGGTAAAGCTTCAGGTGTACTTGTACAACTGGAGAAATGTTTTGAAAAATGACTCAGGCATTCAGTCTAAACATCGCTGAAGTGCCTGTGAGAGCAAGGACTGATCTATGCATTGAGCTAGAGCTCAGAGGATTCCTAAGAAGGAGAAAGGAGAAAACCTGTCACCTTAAAAAAAACAACTTCACTCAAAAGATCAAGCACATAAAAAAGATCACGGGAGATGGCAGAAAAACAACTAGCAGGCTTATAACTCACCCTCTTTGCCCAGCAGAAAAGAGTAGAAACAGAGGTGATTAACAGTGAGGTACAGCCAACCCTGCCTGGGTACACGCCCCTTCCAATAGCTGCAGGAATAGTAATTGACCAACTTCTCCACCTCGGGCATCCCAAACTGCTTCCGCATCTTCAGTTCAGCCTCTTTGAATTTACCTGGGTCCTCTTCACTCTGGGGCTGCTCATTCTTATTCTCTTCAGCAATAATTCCCTGAAAGGACATGGGAGGACAGAGAGAAATAACGGAAGGGAACACACCTGCTGACAGACATAATACACAGCAAAAAGTCACAGCAGCAATCTGGAAGACAGAAAGAAGAAACACGACAGAGCAGTTATCATTTCTCCTGTCACGTCAGAGAAACAGCAAAGACACGTAGAAAGAGCAGTCTGATAGCCTGGGAGTCTATGATCTGGGATTTACTCCTGAACACATGCAGGAAGCCTTCACGTCTGACGTTCAAGTGAGTTTCTCCCAGCTGGCCCGGTAACGCTCTGAACACCCTGCATAAGAACTGAACTCTATTTTCACTTGCAAACACGCCTCTTCAGCAGGAAGATCACCTGCCAGGAAGGGCAGCACTCAGCAGTCTAGCAGATCTTAACTGGCCAGAAGGAAAAACAACTGACCACAATCTCTCTCATACAGAAAATACAAAGAATCGGAGAGGATTACTGAAAAAGACTCAAATTACTGCTGTTCAATAAAAATCTGTATTTACAAGTTTCTACTCTGGAGAATTTGTGAGCTGGGAATCTGATATGTGTTAACTGCACAAGAAGCAGAGATGCCTGACTCAGAAGTCGGTGGAAGCTGGGGTTCAGTTCCTTTACAAACTAGGCGTCTTTTAGACCATCGCGGCAGGGCCAGTACATTGCTTGCAAGCTAGAGTTCTCTCTCCTGTATTTGTAGCTAGACGGCCCCCGTTAAACATTCTCTCTGCCTCTAAGGTATAACTGGCAAGGATTTTAAAGAGGCAGTATATTTTAATTAGTTAGAGCATCCTAAGCAGGTTGTTCCTTGAGATCTACTGCTAATAACCATTTCCTCCCCCAAATACTTTTGTCCAGGGTTATGACTGTAAGGTGATGCTGATAAGGCTGTATGCATTCCATGACAATTCCAAACGTATGTATGTCTGAGGAGCAAGCAGAGAGAAGCTTTGCAATGGAGCTCTTGCGCCTTCCCTCCCTTGGGTTACAAGTTTTTAAAACCACCTTCTCATTCTGTCTCAGATTTGGAAGTCCTTCAAGGAAACACGGCGCTTACATGTATCTTGCCCTTGACAAAGGTGGTGATATCTTCTTCATTATCAAAGATGGACAGAGTCTGCAGTAAGTTATTCTCCAGCCATTCCCAATGCTTTGTGATCTCTTTACGAGATGATCCTAATTGAAGGGGTGAAAGATGATGGGAATAGCAAAGAAAAAAGAAATTAGAACAACGTCTTTTTTCTTCCAAGTTCACAACAGGAAACTAGTAATTACCAAACAGCAATCAGGACCAATCAAACACACCAACTGCGCGCGTCAAGGATATTTTATGTACACTAACATGTTTCTAGTGAAACATCTCCGCCTACCACCAGGGATAATCAGCACACTACCAACAGGCCATCCTATTTGCCACTGCACGCACAGCTTTTTTTTCCCCAGACAAAAAGCATTCTTATGTTCCAGACAAGAATTTAATTCCTGGTATTCTAGAACAAAAATAATGAACCTTCAGAAGAACCTTGAAATTTTGAAACAATTGAACTTTTTACACCTCCAAAGAGGTTCTATTTTCCATGGCAAGGGTCAGCAGAGAGCATACAATTCTGAAACAAAACCCCAAAATATTCATGTCATAAAGCTCTTTGCTTTCCTAAATAAAAAAGTTTCAGCAAGCTTTACATCAAACAGTCAGTCATCTTTACAGAATCACAGAATGGTAGAGGTTGGACGGGACCTCTGGAGATCATCTAGTCCAAACTCCCTGCCAGAGCAGGTTTAACAATACAGTCCACAACAGTTCACAAAGGATAAGCTTCACTGTATAACCAATTTAAAGAGCCTTTCTATAGGAAGTTGCCTTAGCTAGCTGCCATTAACTATTTCAAGATTTGTGTTTACTAAAAGACTTCTTCCTCTCTATTGATAGCCATCACTGACAGAAAAATATGCAAAAGTAATAAAAAAAATTTCACTTTTAACAAGATAAGAAACGTTGTTACACGCAGATAAAAATAAACTTGTTTAAATGTAAGTCAAAGACATTTGCAGTTCCTCTTTGCCAAATTCCAGTAAATTCATCTTCTGGAGCTTCATACAAAAGCAGTGGGATATCTAAAAACGTCATCAGCATGCCTCCCACTACTCAGTTTCCCTGTGGGTACATTAGACCCCCTCCGCGTGGTTAATGATAGAAAAGAAGAAAGCAGCAGATAAGACAAGCAGCCCCCTAAAGCTATAGCTCTACCTGACTTTTTTTTTTTTTTTTGAGGCAGCTTCAGCAATGGAATAGCCTTCACGTATGTGTAGCTGGACACCTAACCACAAAACCCAACGCCAGCTAATCTGTGGTTTCATAAGCAAAAATAACTCCAGCACCTGAAAAAAAAAAAACTAGAAGCAAGCAGGTTGCCTTGTCTCAAAGGATCGCAGGGCAATGAATTTGAGTTTGTGTGTACAGTCCAATGGATTAGACAACAAATATTTTCTGCTTTGCCTCTGTATATAAGTTTACTTGACATCTAAGCCATCTGACAGTGTTTTTGAAGCATAAATGATTTTCAGCAATATGAAATGGCTAAAAGGGCCAGAATTATCAACCATAACATGTTTTGGTTGTGGAAAAACCCCACAGGTCCAGCATAAATGGCAGGAAGATAAAGTCTGTGTTCTGGTTTCTTTCATAAGCTGCATCTCTCACCAGGTGACAGCAGACAGATTGCTAAAATAAGCCAGGCCTCGAGAATTGACATCTTTAAGAAGAATATTAGAATGACATTAGAATGAAGGAGTAAAATTCTGCAATTACTACACAGAGAGTTGTAAGAACAAAGCACTGAAAGGCTGAAGCTACATGTGTGACCAGAATGCTGCCCACTAATATTTACACACGATAAATTGTAAATAAAAGATAGGCATTTTTCAACTACAGAGACAGATATGTTTTATAACTTTAAGTGAATGACAGTACTTGACAGTAAAATCATATATAAGTAAAAAACAACACGAAACAACTTTGGATGAAGACAACATATTTACTCCAGTGCAGTAATTTATGAAACTCCATTCGGTTTTTACATAGCCCATCTCATTTTACCATGCTGCAATATTTAAAAGTAACCAAGACCTCGAAGGTATCCACCAAAACACTCCTGAAATTGTACAGATTGCACTCATTGACACATACTATAAAATTTCAGATTTGCGCCACATGTGGCCACTAAATATTCTGGTTTTTTTCTATGTGGGTCCTGGCTTGCCATTTTGTTTTCTGTCTTTCTTCCTCTCTGCCTCTGCCTTCCTCAAAAGGGAAACCGAGTTTCTGTGAAACACAGAACTTCTAAACCTCTCTTCTGCAGAATTTAAGTAGCTCTGCAAGGGAGAATATTGTGTTGGTTGCCTGGGGAGAAGATGGGAACAGGGAAAACACCACATAAACATCTGTGGGCTTAGCAAATGATTACTTCATGCTCGGATTTTACGTTTCAACCACAAAGGGAGAACTGAAGATTCTTTTTATAAAAAAAAGTTGGTCTAACAAATATGTCTGAAGACATCTTCTCTTTAGCAACCAGTAGGAACTAAATCCTTGATCAGACTTCACCACCAGATATTAGAAGGTTGTACCTTGATATTCTAATACAGAGGTTACATTTCTGAAATAAAAGAGGCCAAGGATTCTTCAAGTTTAAAAAAAAAAAATTGTAATATATTTTACAGATATAGAATATCTTATACATCTATTACAGGCCAGAAATAGCAGAAAAAAATAAATGGGATTAAGACAGTAAAGAGACTCCCCAAAGAATGTTTGGCACCTTGAATGACCTTACATCTTCCTGTCCTGCTGTACCACGCTCCCGGCAAGCAGGTTTTGGCACAACACTCATCATCCCACAGCAATCTTTTCAAGACGGTTATTCTCTGAACAATGTCACTATGACCTTGCAAAAAGATACACCTTGGAAGAAAGAAAATTCATGATGTCTGCAGAAACGGAAGCTTTTACAGAGCCCTAACTTCCTAAACTATGGTTTAAACAACACTGAGAAGATCTGTCATTTCTGGCATCTTCCACTACCAGAGACTCTAGGAAGTTTTCTGAGCAGTCCCAGAGTACTCCTATGCAGGATAACTGATCATCTGAACCGAAAAGGTGACAGAGTAACACAAATCCAACCCTGTCAAGAGTCACATCAACACATACCACACGCCACTGCCCAATACACTTGGGAGTCCTGAGTCTGGTGCAGAATACGGTATGGGGCCACTCTGGCACTGGAATCCAAAACCACGTCTAATGTTCCCACAAGAAGACCTAGGAGGCAAAGAGAGAGAAATTAAAACAAAGTAATACCAAAATTAAGAAATGGGTTAAGTAAAATTACAGAATCAACACCACAGAAAGATGCTGATGTTCCTATTTTGTATGCTGCGATGGAAGAGCACTGGCACTTGGTGGGGGAAATGAAAGCAGACATCCAGGCACTGCAAGAAAATTACCTATAAACCAACTACAGCCAATCCCACTGGTAATGGATAAAGTTTAGATGGCAATTAAATGTCTGCTAAACCTCATTATAATCCTCTGCCTTCCTAGGAGAGTTTTCTAATAAAAGTGAAATGTGTTTTCCTCTGTAGCTAACAATGATTTTTAAGGCTACTAAACTAAAACACAGAAGAGTTTTCAATGTCCTATCTTTCAGCATCACCTGTGCAAACAGGAGGTGAGATAACTCTTCCAAAATGGAATCAAATAGCTCTACAAAAGCTGGCACTCACAGAATTCACTGATGTTTCTAGAAGTACTTTGATTAAAAAAACAAAATGAGGCAGAGAATCAACATCTGGGAATGCAGAAGTTAAAATATTTTTCTATGATGTTAAATAAGCCAGCAGGCACTTCCAGAACAAATGCTGACACCCACCAGACTTTGTAAAGCAAATTCTTTTTTTTCAGTGAAGTCTATCTACTAGATAAATCAAATAACTAAGATGACACTTTGCTTTGTTATTCTAGATAATGTACTATGAGCATCTTTACTGCAAATTAACTTTTCAGCATCCTCATGATTAGAAGTTTTCTAACATTAGAACTTCGGAGAGGGAGCATTGTTGCTCCCCTGGATGACTATTTGGGAGGCCCAGGCTCAATTACCTACTCTCCTCCCTACGGGTAAGTCTGAGCAAACCGTATTTACCTGTATCTCATTCATCATCATGAAACACATAACTTCTTCCCATTTCTCTCTCTTGGCTCTCCAAAAGCAAGGAATAGATTAAGAACATACCACTAGTCACACTTCAAGAGAAATGCCATCCATTGCAAGTTCATCTGGTAATCCTTGAAACAAATACGTATGTACCCAGCACAGCAGGAGCTCAGTTTTGGCTCCAGGTTTCTCTTGTATAATTTTAGGCAGAATATGAATTTAAAAGTAATTTTGAGTAGCTCCTGTAACAATTCCGAGTGTGTCAAATATTGACATACGGATGGGTAACAAGGCAGGTTTAAGAACTTGAGAACAACAGCAACTTAAACACCTTTCCAGCTTGGCTGAATATCTACATTCTAACTCTAAAATGCCAGCTTGCAGTTGTACAGGTTCTTAAGGAGGACACGTGGCTTTTACCACGTAGGTGCTCTGAAGAAGCCCCTCTCACTGAGCTAAACTAGCTCAAGAATTAAACTGGCTCAAAGCTTCAACCATTTAAGAACCAATAAATTAAATATTTCCTGAACAGCACCAGGTGCATTTCTTCTTGTAAAAACTAGGGAAATTCCAGAATACAATTATCTGCCCATATGCAAAATGAAAGTTATGCTACATAAAACAGAGTAATTAAAAACAATTTTGAACATTGTGAAAAGATGAAATGCGGTAAGGATGTTTATCAGCTGCGTCATTTCTGGCTAACAGGGCTAATACATGGAAGTGGTTGTGCATAATTCACAAATGTGAAAAGCGTATTTCTGTTATTCATATAACCACGTAAGCATTTTGCACATAAATGGGGCGGTTTAAAAGTGAGCGGATTTTTTTGCTGTTGTTAACACTGCGCCTTGGTCACAGTTCTGTTATTTTACCAGTCTCTGTCACCAAACATGGCTATCGGGCACACGCATGCAGGGGTAGTTCTCACAGGGCTGCACCCACACAACTTCACCCCCGGCCCAAGCACAATTTTCATACAGATATTAATGAAAAACTACACCTTGCTTTCAAACCCTAAATCTTGAAAAAACACACCAAAAGAACAGATGCAAAGAAAATACCTCCAGAACTCAATTCAACACGAGCATGACAAAGAAGCCATTTCTGACAAGGGAAGAACCCCGTTACAGTGAATTGTCCCCCCTGTACAGCAGCACCGCTGGCGAGGCCTCACCACCGGCACCGCCGAGCCGAGCGCTGCAGACCCGGCCGGGAGGGCCCGTAGCTCCCCCGACCTGCGGGGCAAGCGGCGGCTGCCAGGAGGGCGGAGGGACGGGGCAAGGCGTGGGTGCCTCCAGCAGCCACGGCGACCGA